>JAQIWE010000840.1:0-18762 GCA_034698565.1 Campodea plusiochaeta
GAAATATATTCGGAACAGACGTGTCATTCGTATATCATTTCTGAAAAGGTAGTATAATAATAAGAACATTGCCACCATACTTTATCAAATCACCTTACAAACAAAAATTTTGGGCGACTTGGGGAATTTTTGCAAGCTGGGAATCGCCAAGGTATATAGAAGTGTAACTTACTAGCAGTAGTAAATCCACTTTTGACTAACTTTTTTTTATGTCTCAATGAATCCTAAGACATGACTTAAAATAAAAATCAATCTGGTCCTATACTCCAATATGCCTTTGAAAATTCGGAAAATCCCAGCCTACCAGTATAGTATAATATGACACAGAAATAATTTTTTAATATTATATTATTAATAAAGTCGAAATAACCTTAAGTAGTATAATATTGGTAGTGCTACCCCAAGAAAATTAATGAGTAATTAACTATTTAGAGAAAGCAAAGGAGGACAATATACAATGTTAATATTAACATGGTTTAACCAGCACTAGTGGTCGATACAACAACAAACACAGGAAGAAAAATTTGGGCAGAGGGAATCGAACCCGACGCTTCTCGGTTTCATTGGGAGCACCTTGCCCACTTGGTCTTTATTGTTGTATCGACAGCTAAGAGTTAAACCATCTGAATATTAGCATTGTCCTCCTTTTCCTTCTCTAAATATTAAATTTATATTGACAAGTTTCTGGCACTTGTTTATTGCATATATAGTCCTTCTCTTTAACTTTCGCATAAATTATTAGTTTATTACACTATTGAGATAGTGGCTTTAAAGCATCTATGGAGACGAAATGTTGGTCAAAGTGGTCAAGGTGTTCGCTCGGAAAAAGAGAGGCGTCTGGTTTTATTCCCACATCCGCTCAGATTTTTCTTTGGTGTGTTTATCGTTGTATCGCCACTAAGGGTAAAACCATTTTAATATTAACAGAGTATATATAACTAAAAAATGGTTAAGTTAGCACTGCTTCTATCTACCTTCTTATCTAACTTCGACCTTTAAAATACTTTGTAGTTTCATTTAAAATTTATTCCCTTTCACAGGAAGATGCGGAAGAACCTTGGAAACCTTGCGCTAACAATGTATTTGACTTCACGTCGTGTCTGCTATTCAGCATTGAAACACAACACACCATCGGATATGGCTTTCGGTACATCACAGAGGAATGCCCGCAAGCTATATTTATCCTTTGTGTACAAAGTGTTACAGGTAATTAAACATTAACTATCTATATATGTATACCTTTGACTTTATATCATACAAAATAAAATAAAGTTTTATATTTCAGAAGCTGTAGAATATTAAGTTAATATTATACTTCGTATTTAATCGACAAAACCTTTTTCTCCACAGCTTTTGTACATTTTACTTGATGAACAACATGTTTTGAATATAAAAAATACACAGTGTAAATACAAAATAGTTTTAGACAATGTAAAATTTGTAAGTTCGTGCACCACTAGCTGTAGCTTTTCTGCTCTTGAAAAAGACTCAAATCATCTGAGATCATAATAAAATAAGTATACGAGATGATTGTTACTATAGGGTGGGGCAGAAACATTTAGATGATGTAAATTCGATATAACTTCAAAATTCAGGTACTTAGGATACTGAATCATGTGCCAATGAGTAGATGGGTTCAAAGCATTAATTTCATCATGGTGATTTAACCCAGAGACCTAAAAAAATGAAGGCAAGGCATGTTTTTGAAAGACGGTTTTGTTATTAAGACACACAGTTTATATGGCGACATTTTGAAATAGGAAGAAATTAAAAGATATTTGACATCAAATCATATTGAATTGAGTTAAATGTGCTCAACGCTATTGCAATTGCTATCGAAGAGCCCACCTATAGTCTTCCTAGAACTTTAAGAATGTCACGAGAAAACGTTGAAATAGCGTGAGTCTTATTGCTGCACACAGTTCTGCTCGTTGTCACACAATCTCCTTTGGGCATTCGAGGAAAAGGAATTTACCAATCTTACACCATGATTTAATATTCTATCACAGAAGACTTGGAACTTTTTACTTCATTAAAATTTACTTTGGTGAGCTAGAAAAAGTCCATTTTTCCGATAACAATTTATACCTATGCACTGGCAAGTGGCAACACTGCTGCGTTATATTGTCAAAAAGAATTGACTCTCGAGAAATGCTTCGACAGCAAGCGTACTTTGCTTGCTGGTTTAAAGCTTCACGATAAAAATTAACACTTTGAACCCCTCTACTCATTGATACATGATTTAGCGCGCCTGAATTTTGAAGTAATAGCAAATTTACATCGTACCACCCTGCTGTATGTATGTAAATACAGCATTATGTACTATAATGTTTGGTGGTTACAACTATCTCAGTTAGGGATTTGTTAGTTTAATTGTCATATCATTGCACGTCAAGGAGTATTCTCGCTTAATTACTAAGCAATTTGCTTGAGTATAAATTTAGTAAGCTGCTACAGCCGTAAAATCTCTTTTCCCGCATCATAATGCCTCAACCCAAGCTGGTAATAAATAATGTGTTGTTATTTCAACTGCTGGCTACTACCATCACTACGCTCTGCTGTAAATTGTTGATGGTGCCATGATTTATACATAGCGTCACATTGTTTTTAGTAATGCATCCAAGGTATGCAAGCAGAACATGACATTTGTCAAAGTGTAACAGGCATAGTTTTTCTTCAGCAGCACTCACGTGGTATATATAGCAATAAATGAAATGTTTTGTGATGTTAGTAAAGTACGTGATTCATTGCTTTCTGATATTATGAGTAAATTACGTTTTCGTAATTTTTTATTTCATTAGAAGAACTACGAAATAAAAGGGGTGCAAATGACGTAAACTGTAAAAGAATGAACTTAGAAATATAATTCATTTTCGATAAAGGGTTCCTAAAGATTTAAAATTCTTACACTTTAAATAATTTTTAGAATTTTCAAGAAATTGCATATAATGAAATTGTCCAAAATTTATTCGCACCAACCATGGTGACGCGAAACTTTCTTCTTTTTTACGTCCCTCTCAAAGTAAAACATGGATTTCCGCCACTGCTGGAATGTGTGAATTAAATCGGGAACCATGATATCAGTCGTTTTTACAAATGCGAACTGCGCATAAGTTATAATTTACAAAAACTAACACGATATTTCAGCAGTAATAGAGTATGCAGAGACTAGATTTGTTAAATAAATCAAGACTTTCAAGCGCAATCACTAACCTTTGATTTAAAAGAACATAATTATTATAGGTATTAGTTGACTCAAAAGCTGTCTTTGTGAATTTTATAGGTATATTATTTACTGTTTGTTATCGTCATACTGGAATTTTTGCTAGTACATTTCTATAAACATTACTTTGAATTTAATCCATTTCTAAACTATTATTATCTATGAGAGGGTTACTATAAAATTGCCACGGAGTGAAATCAACATCATCATTTATCTTGGTGCAAAAAAAGAGGAGGGGGGGGGGACAATTGTCGTTAACGATCAACTAGGGTATTTACCGTTACCTTTCACAGAATAGCTCAATTGGAAATAAAATAATGTAAATTATTTCTTCATATTTCAGGAATGTTTGTTCAAGCTCTGATGGTGGGGATTGTATTCGCTAAACTATCTCGACCTAAGAAACGCACACAAACTTTGTTATTTAGTAAAAATGCTCTAATCTGTCAACGAGATGGTCAAATGTGTTTAATGTTCCGAGTAGGGGATATGAGAAAGTCTCATATTATAGAAGCACATTTAAGAGCACAACTTATACAGAGGAGAGTAACAAGAGAGGGGGAGGTCATACCTTACTATCAACATGAGCTCAAGGTGAGAAGATATAATGAATGGCAGGCTAGATGATTCAAAAATAATGGGAGCAATAAGCGAATCTGTTAAAATTACATTCCTCTTTTTTTTTTGAATATTTTGCCTTCTTATGTAGGATTACCTATAATTGGGTTTATTCCAAAGATCTCCGTATAAACTAAGACTTCAGTTGTTGTATTTTCATCAATGCTGCTTTCAAAATATATACAGTTTCACATTTGATTAAATAGATTTTAAAAACCGGAGTTGCTGGAGAATTTAATGAGCACTTTATTTTAATATTTATTTGAGTTGATTTTTGGTAGATTTTTTTAAAACTTTTCCAATGACACATTACTTATTCTTATTTACAGAAGTATGATAATAAAAACAAAGTGAAAATTTAAAAAGCTCTATGTCCTAATACATTTATTTTCCTTTATTCCAGTTAGGAACTGACGGAGAAGATGACAGAATATTCTTAGTTTGGCCTACAACTATTATCCACGCTATTGATTCTAATAGTCCGCTCTACGGAATTTCTGCATCAGATTTGCTCAGACAGAAGTTCGAATTGGTAAGGAGAAAAATCACTAAAAACTAAAAATGGATTGAAACTTTGAATGACAGAAACAGCATGCTTTTAAAATCAACCCCCTCTGTAGAAAATGAAAATTTATGTTCTTAACCACACAAAAGAACAGCAAAAGTGTTTGGTTGTTTGCACTTCCAAAAATGATTTGTACTTAGAAAATTCAGTAATTAACATAGTGTCTGCTATTAATTCACCTTTTGTATAATAATCAACTATGCAGTAGGTATACAAAATGGTACGAGAAGCCCATTCAAACGTTCTTTGAAACAGTTACCAAAAAAAATGAACAATAAAATAGGGGCGTTAAAATTTTCACCTATAGAAATAATTATAATTTTTCATGGTTCAATAAGCAAAGCTTTCAGTTTTAAGAGTATGCGAGCAACAACAAATTTTTCTCTTTTACACAAACTTTTTATGAAAGAACCTGCACCATATAAATTGTGTATTTTGTGACACTTTGTCTCATATTTCTTCCTTTTAGGTTGTAATTCTGGAAGGAGTAATCGAATCTACTGGCATGTCAACCCAGGCTCGTAAATCTTATTTACCAAATGAAGTATTATGGGGTCACAGATTTGCCAACATTATTTCCTTCAATCGTGTAATGGAACAGTTCTTTGTTGATTATTCCTTATTTCACGAAACTGTTGAAGTAACAACACCTCTTTGCAGCCAGAAGGAATTGGACGGATTTACCAATAAAGAAGATGACGATGAAGATAGTAACAAGTTACAGTGTAAGTGTCATGGAAAATTTGAAAATAGCTGGCTGGAAATTTTTGTTTGGTATATACACCGACAAAATATTTGCTATATAATTATAAAGACCAGCAGTCATTTAATCCGTTAAGACGTTCTCAAGTTAAAATAAAAAAAACTGATCGCTTTCAGGGGAGAATATATACCTCGTATAAGAAGAATTAAACGCTATCAGAGTAAATATAGATTGATTAGATTCAGTTGTAATACTGCAAATCACTTCCATTATCAAGAAATCAGGACCAGAGCGTGAAATTAACAATTTACTGGCCACTTAACTAGTTAACTTTTGAATCTAGCGGATGGTTCTGCACAGGGTAACAGCTCCTCCTTTTTCTTTACCCAGGAAAGACATCAAAACATTCTGTAAATTTTATTTTTAAATATATTTTACTCTAACCTGTATGTGCAATCTTACTTTCTAATTATGTGCAATTCCTAGCCACCAACAAATCCCTATGCTGTTAGCTATACTTGTAGAATGAACTGCACTTTTATTACAAGATCTGTTATTGTATGCTGATATAATAATTTAAATATACAAACTAATTTTTTGTTTTCTACCTTTCAGTACCTGTCCCAGAATTTCGATTGCAAATTCCTCCGGACAACTTTTCAACAGCATCTTCTGCTGGTAGTGCACTTTCATCTCCCTCGACAATTCGAACGGATGATGAAGTAATGCATCCACAACTGCCACCAAATATTGTTGTTATATCTAATCATCATGATCAGACAAGATTTTAATTTATTGAGAAAAATAATCTCCAGTCATTTTTAAAAATATTATTTATAAGATTATAACAAGGTTTATTATTATGAATTCTGATGAACAATAACGTGAACTATTTTAACGCTAATTTTACATAACTACCGTCTAAAAAAATGGTGAACTACTGTTTTACGCTATCTTATCACTGCCATTTTGTCAAGGACGTCAGTGATCATCAGTTTTTTTTTTTTAAAGTCAACCTTATTAGAAGATCAATGAAAATAATACTTCTATAGTATCATAGAAGAATCATGAATTTCGAAGGTCTTTATTTCAGCAAGAAATTTAAAGCCTTGTTTTAAAACTTATACTGTCATGAATTAATATTCACATTACCATGACTAAGTTTTACAATTCTCAAACTAGCATCATTATTTGTTTACGAATATATTCAAGAACTTGAATAAGAGCTCACTTTTTTGTTAATTATGAAACGATTATTATGTTAATTAAATTTCGAGAATAATTTCTGATAAACTAACAGAGTTGTATATACTCAATTTCTTACCATTGCTCAATAGAATGTACTTAATATTGTTCATAATACAATGATGAGTATTGTCATTCTGTGCCTTTTGATTGTATATAATAGAAGTTTTATATTGAATACATTAATGTAAAAAATAAACACCTCAACAGGTATATATATGATTTTTCCTTCTAATTTTATTTTCCTATAGGCGTATCCGAAATATTTCACATTTAACGTATTTGCCTCCTCCCCCATAAGAGAACCCTTGTCGCCGTTGTCGGTCATACTCTGCCAATATGCATTTCTGGATTAAAGAGTTTTGGGTATGCACCAATGTATTGGGGTCTAGCTTCTTTTTCAATATATCCGTTTAACATAATTATACGCTCCAAAAAATTTAACACAAACAGGAATATATTATTAGCAGGATTCCTAAATTATTTTTCAGATCAAATTCCCTACTGACTCTCTCTAGTTTTTTTTTTTTTTACTCTAGTTTTGTGAAAAAAAAATATATATTATGATTCTTTTTACTGGACATATATAATTATTATGTGCCCATAATTATGTGGACACCATTCTTATTACATGAGGACAATGAAAATGTGATTAGAAATAATGAAGTTTTACTGCATTTATATATTTTCATAATTCTGTTCAATCTTTGACTAGTATAGACAATATAACTTTATATATAGAATTTCTTTAGACAACAACGTTGGAAAAGAATGACTTTTTTCCGGATCCGAATATTTTTACTGATATTAATTTTTTTACAGATTAAAAATAGTAAGAAGGGATATTTTTTATAATTTACGGTCTAATCTGTATTTAGTATTCTAAAATACTTAACATTAATACTACAAGTTATATATCGTGTAAGTAAAAATAGTTTGGAAGTTCTGTAATGTATTTGGGATCAATACTTAATTAATTGAAGGTATAAGTATACATCATAAAAATCATGTACAGTAAAAAACATCTTGTCCGACAACCTCCTTTCAGGGTAAAGTTCACGGCTAAATTTGCCTACATAACCATTAACTTAACCGCGGCCTTGTATATTTAATACGGAAAGTCGAGACCTTTGACCAGGGCTAAATACCGAGGGGTTATCCTCTGTTTATAAATACCAAATTTCGAAGTTTAGCCAACCCACCCAAGATTTAACCCCGCTTTATAAATACGGCCCACTGTACACAGCAGATGTGTTTTGAAACTGTTCCTGGTACAGTTATAATCTTTCTTTGAATAATGATTAACTGCACTGATTCTAAAATTCAGAATTATTATGACTTATTGAACTGTGGGATCAAAACGGCCATACCCTTCTCAGCAATTGCAAATTTATTTCATGACATGAAGATAAATCAAAGAAAAACTAAACTAAAATAATAAAAACTAAAAAAAGATAAATACGGTATTTCTCTTATGCAGCCAAATTTTACAAAACATAATTATAGTAAAAATGGTCTAAAACAGAGTGATGTTTCTACAATAATTATTAAAAAAAACTCGCACCAACCATGGTTTCGATTCGCGGACTGTCTGCGACTCTCATTTTTCTAGGTTGACCTAGGGTTTCCACAGAGCCTTGCCTAGAGGGCTCGTTATAGTCTAACGATACGACTTCGAGCCTTTAATTTTATTTCACCTTTTTTTGCCCCATACTTGTTTAGTTAAGTCTCTGATTTTAAGTAGAATATAAGAATTAAGTAATATGAAAGTTTTTTTACATTATTTAGAAAAAAATTAAGATAATTGAGGATTTCTTTAATTGATAGTTTGAATTTTGCTTAATACTCCCTTTTAAATTTAGAAACTAATTTTAAGTACAGGGTGATTATCAGTAAATTTATACTTACATACATACATTTGGTATCAATGGAATTGTAAGAGCATGGGGTTTGTTCTAGATCTAAAAAAGTTTACAATTTTTTTTTCTTTCAAAATGGCGGCCATTTTCTTCTTGTAATAATAACACCTTTCTTCTGATTTCCAGCTTGAGAAAACTTTGCTTGTGAAGTTTCAAAACTGATATTGTGCTATAAGTAGCTTGAAATAAATATAAAACAAGATTCAAAATTTCAGAAAAATTCATGGAGTACTTTTCGAGCAATGATTTTTCAAATATGAATTTCCCATCCAAATTCACAAGAAGTAAAGTTATTTCATCTCCTGTGTATTTAGATGGGAAATTCATCAACTATGGAAAATTACTGCTATGAAAGTACTGGAGTGATATTTCTGAGAGTTACTGACATTGCATCAAAGATAACAGTACAAAATTATTGCCTTTCTAACTTTAAAATTTTTCTCAAAGTTTGAAGTAAGTGATACTTTCATCAAAAGGCTTCTATTTAAAGACGAAAGAATTGACCGACATTTTGATTTTTAATTTTTTTTTTTTAATTCAGCAATAAACCCCATAATAATTACGATTCCATTCATAACAAATATACGCATTTAAATTTTTACATATCAAAAAAACTCATACATCAAAAGTGAAGTGACTTTATAATCGCCCTGTATATAAGTATATCAGAAGCACTTTTAATGGTTGTCAGACACACCGAGGCCCTCTGAAATTAGTAAATGGAAAGCAGTGAGATAAAACATTGAAAAATGAAGCTAAAAATATAAAAACATTATGAAATTAATATTTCTTTATGCCACTGCATAAAAAGTTAAAATTGAGTTTTGTTTAAGATCATGAGAAAAAAAACGTGAAATATAAAAATGGAACTCGATGTATATTGTAGCTTGCAATATAAACAATCAATCTACATAGAGAGGCTTATATGATTTTATTGTACGGTACGTCATGCCCTGAAAACCTCTGTAAAATATCACACCGTTAATTTCAGACATCCCAGTAGTACTGTGGTACCAGTATCAAAGAAAAGAAACCTACTTGAAATTATTATCATATTAATATATTATAATCTTATAATGATTATCTTACAATATTTGAAAAATATACAACTAAGCAATATAAATCTATTTAAATGCTTATTTTCTTCTATACATCAAAAGTAACATAATACCATATCACAGTATGTAATGCCAGGTGAGAACACAAAATTTACAGTATGTAAAAATACAAAATGCTTCTAACAAAATAATTACAGCCTTTCAGATATGAGTAACTCTTCCAGACCCATTTGTCCATGATGTTTCCATATACGGAATCTAGCAAGATCTTTTCTTGTGACCATACCAACAACCTAGAAATTAGTTATTTTTTAGAACTACTCAGTAATTTAAAAAAGTAGAATTAAATGGTGTTAGCGTTAATAAAGATGCGCCCATATAGACTAGCGCTTTTATGAAAACATTAATTAAACAATATGAAACATAAAATTGTCCCTTATTTAAAGTGAGAATAAATCACCTTTCAAATTAGTTTTTTACAGTTTCCTTATCCTGTCTCTAACCATTATCGGATTTATCGATTCTATATTCGTCAAAGTTCGATCAATCAACTCGAAAATTAAAATGTGGCATGATAGCATACTTCTTAGAACATTTTCTATATACTTCTCTATATTTAGCAGTGGCCATTATTGGATAGATAGACTTGAAATTCATGAAATATTGATTGATTCGATATTCGTTGAATTTCAGTCGAATTTTAAAAATCCAACCACTTTTGGAATCAGGACAAAATCGCCCTTCGAATAAATATATGGTTATACCTATCTCGTGCCATTATCGAATTTAGCGACTCGATATTCACGAAAGTTCGATCGATCGACTCGAAAATAAAAATGTGAGCTTGAATTAATTTTCTAATAATTGTAAGAATTTTTTCTATTACCAATCTGTAGCCGCTATTGGATTTATCGACTCAACATTCCTGAAAGTTCGATCGAATCTATATTCATCGAATTTTGGTCGAATTTTAAAAATCAAATCATCTTTGGTAGCAAGATAAAATCACGCTTCGATACTATATACTTCCCTATACCTATCTCTAACCGTTACTGGATTCATCGACTCAATATTCGTCTAAGTTCGATCGATTGACTCGAAAATCAAAATTTGAACTGGATTATTTTTTCAGAGAATTTTTTCTATATATGCTTCCTTATACCTATCTCTAGCCGTTTAGGAGCTGTTTCTCGCGACAGACGGACTGACATACCGAGGACAATAGATGCTTTCTGAGCTTCGCCGCAGGTCGCATCTAAAAATTACTATAACTTATTATGTTTTACAGAGGAAATTTCAATGTTCTTTGTTCATAGAACATAACTTGTCGGGCATGGAAATTCATTTTTTTCATTATTTTCCCCTACAGTGTTTTGGGACAGGGGAAGAAAATGACATTTCTCCCCTTGCTTCCAGCGAACTATGGCCTAAAATTGTAAATAAATATCTTCATTTTAACTTCGCTTTTGAGGATTTTTTTAATTCATAGTTTTAATTTCGCTTAATACTCCCTTTTAAATTAAAAAAAACTATGTAAATACTGATAATTTGGTATCAGACGTATCAGTAAAATTAGGCTACCCACACTGCAGTCTGCACTTCCAGTATATGCAAAACTATAGCTGGGACAGCACTCACTCTGCTCATCAGATTTGGGTCAGTGATCTTTTCTTCTGTTTAACACATACACAAATTTGTTTAGCAACAAATAGGGAGAAAGGATTGTTGATTAAAAACAGTTCAGATTAATGGTAGGGTGGTTTAAAAACCGTACGCAAACCATAACCGTAAACCACAATAAAATAGAATTTCAGAGTAACTGTGACCATAAACAAACACACAAACAGAAATAGTTGCATTACTGAGACCTGAACTAAATTAAAAATACCGCTTTGCATTTACGATTTTCAATATTTCGCTAAATTGTTGTTTATTAGTATTACTATTTATCAAATTACCTTTTTATTCTATAGTGACAATTCAGGAAAAAAGTTTACTTGTAATCATGGGGATATACACAGCCTGAAATCCCAAGTGCACAAAAAGCACAATTATTTCCGAATTTCGTTGACTATAATTTTTTTCTGAACTTTTTATTGACGGTGAGAATAGTTTCAATGCTTTGTTATTATTTTAATTTATATAAATATCATTCAGGACAATTTCGACCCTTTTTTAATATGCAAACATTTTATTATCGTATCTTACTTTTAGAATTTTTGACTTTTGAATTTTCTTATCCTTTAAATTGTCTCTTATGCCAGTCAACTTTTTTAAGTAATATTCCATTTGTGTTAGCCTACATTCAATAAATAATACTCATAATTATGTAGACTAATTAATAAAAATTTCTCTTAGAATAATAAGAAAACATTAAAAATTACATTAGGTAAAATCGATTTTAACCATAATTTTGATAAACAAAAATTCAAAATTGTAACCGAAAATTTAGGGCAAAAACTAAGTGATTGATTTTTCTGATATTCTCAGGTGAGTTTTATATCTAGTGGAAGTATAACATACTGAATTTAAGGTCTCTAGTTTCAAAATTAATTTTATCAGATGACAGTGCAAGTAGTAGTTTTGAGTGAAGTAAAAAATATGGTCTCATTTTGCCCCAAAAACACATAATTTTTTTGGACAAAATCTGAGACTTGATATATACAAGTATGCTCTGTCTGCTCTGCAATGGAAGCTGCTGATCAACAATATCATAAATATGAAAATCCCAATTCATAAACCAATTTTCTTTTAATTATGAACAGATTCAAAATGTTGATATGAGTCATTGACTCAATATAGATATGAGAACTTCCTAATCAACCCCTTTTCCAAAATATTTATAAGTTCTTTACTTTTCATAATTATATTTATTTATACCAGCTCGAGTTTTGAATTTTATAAATCCATCTTCGGGGTCATATGAAAAAAATGTTGAAATCCAACTATTTGAAACACAACTGTACCTTAAAAGAGTCAGTTTCATTAACTATAAATAAATAGACTGTAATTATGAAAAGAACTACTGTATAAGGTGGTTTTTATTCCGTAATAGATTGTAGTTCTTTTAGCGTGCCTATTCATTTAATGAAAACTCTTCTGATAGCCATTGTATTTCATACAGTCTTTTGAAGATCTTACAACATATTAAACTTACTTCATTCTTGTCATTTGTGACAACTAAATGTCTCAATCCAAGAGCTCTGAATAGTCGGAATATTCTTGGCAATGAAGCACACTGAAGAAAGAAATTTAAATTGTTATGATACTAGAAAAATCTCTCTCATTTTGAAGTTTATAAAACTTACATGCATGACTGTGTAAGGTGCAGGATTCATGAAGGGCCTCAAGTCCATTGTAAACTTTAATTCTCGTGGACCAATGTGAACTTGCTGAAAAAAAATTGACCTATTAATTATTATCATTAAACTTTAAAAGATTTGCTAAATTTCCAGTTACTTGTACTGTGTATGATAATTTTGAAATATTTTCATTCCTGAATGGAAACATTTTCTGACTTTGACTTCTCAATAAAATACGAGTAACTTCATTTCAATTTATTTGAAAATAAATAAATGGGCCTAATAATGAAAGTCTTATTTTAAGTGTATTTACTATTCAGTGAAATGCTCCATATTTACTTTGATTCCGAAGGTCTTGATTAAAAAAATTACTATTTTTTTTTCATACACTATTACTTCTATAAGAGAAATATCATTTAAAATATGATAAGACAACCAGAGTAAACCGAATTTTTTAGATTACCATAAAATTGACTATTGTATTTTCGATGATATTTGTTACAATTCACAATACTCTAAAAGTTACATGAATAGAAAATTTCAAGGTTATATCTTTACCTGTATTGTCGGATATCTTGGATAGGCATTTCTGAATATATGCATATTAACTTGTGGCCATACATCAGCTGTTTCATTGAAAATCTTATGTTGTAGTAAAACTATGAGTTGCCATCGCAATATAACACCACGGAAATGACCAAAGGTTGGACTGTGCTGATGTGTGTCATTAGACTAGAAACAAACAGTAATAAAACAATTAATATTATAAATAAAAGATATTAAAATATTAAAAACTATATATTATGATTGAGATAAAAACAGCCTCGTAGCCAGACCAAGTTCCTTGGACATGCCACTGACATACAAGATCGGGCCAATAATATCATAGGCGTCACTTGGGTTAAACATGTGCGGTGGTAAGAAAAAGCGAAGTCGAAGCCCGTCCGGGGAGCACCAAATTTTGGAAATTTGTGATGGAAAACCTCTAATATTAGCTACTGCTTGTTTTATTTATTAATATTGTTATCATCAATTTTTATATTTTAAAAATACTGTCTTGATCCCTTATTTTCTTTTTTTTACTAGAGGTGACAAAAAATTATGTAACCTTCTCACCCCTGAAACGCAATGAATAATATAATACGTTGAATATTTCATTGTACTTTAAAAATATAATTTTTAGCTGCTGAAATAAATCAAGAAAGAGGATGTCTTTTCAAGTTTTTTTTACTAATTACTAATGGGAATGAGATTTTTATCTGTCCTACGGAGCGTATAAAAAAGAAATGTAAAATATATTGCCAGAGCGAAGATGAAGTGTATTTTAAAATTCAGTTCATCTATTGCCGTTTTTGAGGTTTTTCCATTGCAATATCTTAAAATTTTCAGTAAAAAAATTTACAAAAAATTGAATAAAAAAAATTGAACATTTTATGAAAACATCTACTTTTAATACACAGGTTTTCATTATTTTTCTTTACTTGAAATGCTTGAATAAGTTAAAACCCAAGATGGGACATCTCCTATAGAAGACTTAAACTGTTAAAAAAAATTGTTGTATATTGTATCTACTGTATTTGAAATTTACATTGATATAATTAAATTATATTGGTGATTCTGCACTCTGACTTCATAGTATTTTAATATAGTTATAAAATAATGTAAACGGAAACATTAATATTAACTTTTATAATGTATCTACAGTATAAACCACTTTTATGTGCATTACTTTTACAATAAAATCTATTATTTCTCCATGGGCCAATTTCTGATAAAGCTGCGGCCGGGCCCGCCCTTGGCTACGGGGCTGGATACAAATTACACACCTGCACTACTGTGGTGAATATAACTAGAGCAAATATTAATGAGAATTTCTCTCATGATTATGTTTTTCTTTTTCTGAATATCTGTATCAAAGTATATTTTTACAAGGCATATAGGCTATAATAATATTCATTTGCTTTCGTGATCTCTCATCTAAGTCATAAGTGATGCAACCTTTGCTATGACTACTTAGATAGCATAGTTTCTCTTAAATTTGAATTTTTTTTGAAGTTTTATCCAATGAAATCTCCTGTTACCAGTATTAAACAATGTGTACCTCCACTCTTTCATATTCCTTCTCTATTCTGCATAACAGATTTACAGAAAACAGCCCTAAGAAAGTTAATCCCAACAAAAATGCCAACCAAATTTTGAAATTGTTATATAAATGCTGTTTTGAGAGTTCTAAGTCATTTTATATAAACTGTGAATTCTCTATTCCACCAGTTAGTTAAAAGATAAGTAAATGTATCAGAGTCACAAAAATGAATTTGTATTTTCAGCAGTTCGTAAAAATGGCTTACTTGGTTTTACTAATATAGTATTTTCATAACAGGGTGGCAAGAAGGCAAGAAGCAAATTAAATTAATTGCAACTGTTCAACTACGCTGCATTTGCTAAAGCAATCACAAATTATCAGAGAAAAATATACTTTATTTTGTACTTCAGCAATGAAAGTTACCCTTTTTATGAACTTTTGCGTCACTTTTCAATAAAATTTAACATAAATCAAGACAATACTGTCTTCTTACCAGACCACCAGATGCAAAGAAAAAAGTGTTGAACTTACATCTCTGAGATCCTCTTTACTTGTGGACTCGACAGGATCCACAACAGGAAATCCATTGTATGTATGATTCTTCAATGCATCAACTATTCTAGCCACAGTATCTACAGTTCTTAAACATACTACAGGATAACTCATAACTTCTGATGCATACATGTTACTAGAGATTGGAGGTGGATCCCATGGCAGTACTGGAACACCTGACAGTTGAATGTGAATGTCATACAAACCCTGAAAACAATTCGTGGAATACAATCACTTGCATTCACTTACTAATCTAAGAACTATTTCGTTGCTGTCATAGGCCTAATTCAATGTACAGTATTTTAAAAGTGCATATTTCATCAAATTCTAGATAAAAAAATTAAAACAAAAACTTTTAGTTACTGTTACAATAATAACTGTACTTTACATATGCCTTAATCAAAAGAAGCTTTCTATTACCTCATTAAAGAAATCTCCAATAAACTTAGCCAGCATAAGTACAAACATAAGAGGTAAACCTAATGTAAGGTTCCCAGTTGCTTCTATAAGTATCACAGTTAAGCTTATTGTCATACGAACTACTCCACCTAATTGAGCAGCTGCACCAATTAAAGCATATTTGCCTGGATCAACCCAATCCTAAAAAGAGAAAAAGCCCTGTGATAATGACAAATGAATGTTCCAGGAAGAAACATGATTCTTTACAATTGCATTTGGAACACAGCATATAATTTCCTGAACCGAAAATCAATGAAATTTTAAATTATCTACTGTTGTCACAATTTTAATAATTACTTAATTTATTTTATTTTAATTTTATGTTTTATGTTGTATTATTACCTGTTGCTATTATGTATAAAATTTTATAATTTGTTGTCATTAGGTTGACTTGCTGACATGTTAAAAAAGGCTTTGAATTTGAATATCGGTAACTATATGAGGGAAAATCAAAAAGTAATGCATATATCACTATGGCTTTATTAATAAACTTATGGAAGCAGCAAAGCAGACACAGACTATTGTCTGTCTATCACTTTAAATTTATTTAATCCATTGTTAAAGCCAAGCATGTACAATTGTACCGGTACATATACTTCTGTTTGGAAAAATTCATGAGAATGTATATGGATAAATAATCACGCTGCTGATTTAACTTATATAATAATAATAATTCCTTTATTGACATGCTAACAGGCAAATACCCAATAATAAGTGGTGTCATGCAATAAAATAAAAACACAATGGAATGATAAAGAAACAGAAATTTTGAAATAAGAGGAGTAAAAATATAAATATATTTGACAACAAGAGAGAGAGAGAAAAAAAAATGTATTGACATAATCGTACCGTAGAAACCTACTTAACAGTTTGATTTAACGTAGAAATGGCTTCGAGTAGAGTATTGTTGTAAGGGCTAATTTTTTTGAATGCTTACACTAAGCTTATTTTTCAAGTTGTATGACCCAATTAGTTATTTTACAATTGTGCAACACACTTGAATTTAAAAATGAATTGATTAGATAACTTAGATGTCATAATCAGACAAATTTTTTACTATAGGCCTATATAAAATTCTTCTTTCTCTCCCCTCTCTCAGAACGGCCTAGGTGTAAACCCCCACGCAGAAGACGACCGTGTCCCACTGATGTTATGGCATTCATGTTCATATACCCTACATGCAATGGAATGGTTGTTAAGGGAAGAATGTAAAGCATTGTTTGGTCAGTTAGCTGCAAGACAGGTTGATTGTTTTACACAACTTATTAGAGTAGCTGCTACACAACATCTGCAGAATGAGAATCAACCTTATGTATTAGGTAGGTGGCTGTGGGCTTTTTGGATTCAGGGAATTTTCTTAGGTCTATTTTGATTTTTTTTTATAAAAATTGAGTGATCTAATGTGGCTCATTAAACCTAGAAATTTCAAAGCATTGCAGGGCTAGAATTTCATTTTTCTGTCACTGGTCAAGTTGACCAGTGCTGAATTGAACTTACTGGTCAAATTGAGTTTTTACTGGTCACAATTTCAATGCTCCTAAACTAAATTTTGTAATCTATTCATTGAAAAATAATGCAATATGGATGTTTTTGTACTTGTTTTAAACATATTTTCAAGACCTTTCCGACGGTACCAAACACGTAAACGATTTCTCTCTCCGAAATTATGAATATTTATCCACTGGTCAGATTTACCGGTGAAAATTTAATTCTACTGGCCAAGAATCAAAGTCACTAGACTGTGACCAGGAGACCATGATGGGAAATTCGAGCCCTACCAGTGGCTGTAGAGCTATTCAATCACATTGTGTTATTTTTATAAATTATAAGAAGCTACAGTCAGTTACATCTTAGTTAAACTATGTTACAGTATTTATAAACAAAAGAAGAAATTTTGTTGTCGGTATCAGTTTGATATTTTAGTTTGTGATAGGTCTACATTGTAAAACACCAAGAACTATTATTATTTTGCTTGAACAGCTCAGTATTCAAATGATTTTAGAATGGGATCATAACTTAAATGTCAGCATTTCAACGCAAAGTACTTTTTGAGGATGGTTTGTTCTAAACGGTATTGTTAGCAATAAAATTGTACCACATGACATGTTTTTGATGGAGAATATTAAAAATATTGTTGGAAAATTATATTATTCTCTGTTCATTGTCAGGGAATTACTCTATTAAGAAGTTTTGAGTAACAACATACGCGTACTGTAAATCAAATTATGTTTATTATTGACTGCAAAAACTAGAGGTTGTAACATGTATTTTTAATTTCAGGTTAAAATGTATTTTGCAAATACTTACGATTTGTGAAACATTTAAACACTAAGCCAGTAATTTCTGTAGGTTATGTAATATTCTGTATCATTTGGCTTAATATTGTCTTTATTGTGTCATACTTTAACACTTTTCATAATCTTTCTTCCCCATATAGCAAGTCATGCAATTCGTCTTATTGACCTAATCTTGGGTTCAGGTACATCTACAAGTCCATGCATATTAGATTGGGATTGCATTGGTGTATTAGTACCACTCACATTAGCTCTACCTTCATTATTCTGTACCAAAACAACACCTGGATTACCATTGGGAGAAAAACAGGTAAGGTTTTGGTCTTGCTTGATGAGTTTTGAGAATATACAATGTTAATATTTAGATGGTTTTACCCCTAGCGGTCGAATATTGAGTTTTGAGAAACATTTTTGTAGAATTTTATTTTTGTAGAAATTTTTGCAGAGGCGTATTTTATTATTAGGGGTACGGAATTTTAGCATTAATAAAAAATAATTTTAGCATTTCTTATTTTCATTTTAGCATTTATTTAGCTAGGGTTTTATCTTCCAGTATGTATTGCAGGAGTACAAAAGTGTAGAGGTATCAATGTAGTGAAGTGAGTTCAGTACTATGGCAACATGTTTTCTCTATTATTTTACCCATTTTCGGGTACTCACAATAACTTGTCACCATTTGAGCCCATACAGTACTTAGTATATGTTTTGTTTGCGTCAATATTATCGCGCAAATACTTCGTT
>JAQIWE010000841.1:0-18760 GCA_034698565.1 Campodea plusiochaeta
AATACCATATACATATACGGTGCTGCAGATATATATAACTGGCATATTTATATTGTTTAACCAACAGAGAAAAAAAGTTAACTTTCAGTATGATAATTATGTAAGAAGTACATAAAAGATTATAACAAAAACATACGAAATCTTGCACATTGATAGTCCTTTCAAATAATTTTATTTCGTAATTTTTGTATAAATGACTCACAAATTTACAAAAATCATAAACAAATCAAAACAAAAAATTCTGAGAAAATCCACCATTTAACCCAACCTCTTCCACCCCTTTCCACTCATTGTTATTCACAGCTCCTGTTCAATAACGAGCTGCTACCTTGTTGTTCGAGGGCGACTGAAATGCAACTAACAATCCCATCATTTTCACTAAGATAAGATTTCACGGGTGATAAATTCACAATGAATAAGTTAGAATTGGTTAGAAAACTCCGTTGAGGTAACAATGGGTAAACAGGAATACTGATATATTGGATGACGATTGAAAAGAATTTTTTTCGGACGTGGTTTGATTTGAAATTGGTTAGATTAGTTGGGTTTTCGGAATGGGCAGGATTTTTTTTTTTTTTTTTTTTTTTTTTTCAATGTGTATGCTGTGCAGCAGTGAATGTTTTAGATCTTTAATTAACATATCGAGGGTTTGAAGCACAAAGGTGATATCTCCACTTTTTTTTTTGCGAAAAAGATGTTTTCAATGCATTGGGTTGCAAATAGTGTTGAGCATATCCTGCACAAAGGTTATATGTCTAAAAAAAATTATTTATTGAGATATTGAAGAAATACGAAAATATTTTGTGCACAAAAGGGATATCTCCTGGACATGTAACTTTTGTACATTCAACTTCAAATGAGAATTTTTTACAAAAGTGATGTCTCCGTGGAGACAAAGGTGATATCTCCATTTTTATTATTTTTAAAAATACATGAAAATATAAATTACTTGCTATTAATAATTTTTTAAATCCTAGATGTCTTAACTTTTATAGTATAATTTATTTTAAAAAAACTGTTCTGTGCTATCTTATAAACTATATTTTTCATGGTAATTTGAAATTTAAAACTCTTCTCCTGAACAATTTACATTTTTGGATATATTTATTGCTGATAACCAATAAATATTTCTTTAATCTTTATCATAGCATTTTACTGGAGAAATATTCACATTCTTATCTCTATTTTTTCTGTTCCAACCACTGCTTTGAACTCACCTTGAAACCTGAAGTAACTTCTTCCTCTCAGCATAATCCCTTCAATTTCTCCCGCCTCACTTCCAGATTCAGATTCCGTGAGAGAATCGTAAAACACTGGATCAAGACGTTGCTGCCATCTAGCAGGAAAACACGACACTGTTTCACTCCGCGAAGAATCACACGATGGAGAAGGGGATTTACTTCCATTTCGAAAAGACTGTGGAATCTGGGACACTTCATGAGGATTTTTCTTCCTTGCATTGGGTACATGGTAAATCCCCTCGTAATCGGATGATTGTAATATTGGTGGCGTTGACATGGGTCTTTGAATAAAGCTTACTTTTTTACTCGGATAGATTTGCCCGTAGATATGTTCTTCGGGTTTTTCGTGACTTAAACTCCCGCGTTTAAAAATCGGTTCCGGAAACGATTTTGGTGACGTCGGTGAAGACCGCGGTGACGCTTGACGCACACTCCCGATTCGTCTGAAAAACTGACCGTTTTGTTTTTCATCTTCGTAAATAGTCGGTGGAGCTTGTGACCGAACAACGTCGATTGTCGATCGCAAAGGTGAATTTCTTTGGAAACTCATATTTTTGTTAGGTTTCAAAGAAATATAAGCGGATTGCACTTCACTTTCTTGCGCGTTTGGCGAACAATTTCCATTTTTGGATTTCGAACTTTCGACAGCATTAGGCAAATTTTGCCTTTTCACTTTCTCTGAATCGCTAGAATTTTCATTGCCGTTGATAAGACCAAGAAACTTTAATTTCTCCGCGGAAAAACAACGGAATTCTGCTTCGCTTTTGGAACTGAAAAAAGAGAAGGGGTGAATTATAAAACACACTTGTAACCTTCAGTTATGACTTATGAGTCACTAGACACAATATTCAATTCTGTGTCAACTTCTCAGAATTAATGTGGTACATTGACTCATCCACATATTTATATTTGAGGAACAACAACATATGCTGAAAACAAAATTATATAACCTCAGGCAGATATAATTATACATCGATATTGTTACTTTAGTTATACAAAAGTTGTAAAATGTTTCATAGTACAACATATGCTGCCAATACATTCTTGTTTATTATTATTATTACTACTACTAACAATAAGTATTAATGTAATGTAATTTTATTCATGTGGAGATTGGGAGATGATTACTAATGGAGTTTTGTTTAGCCTAACACTAACTTAAATATGGTAATGTTAAAAGTGTTTATCGTTGTTCTTTGAACCTCACAAAATAATAATACTGTTGTATCTCCAAATTTTACATATAGAATTTCCAGAACAAAATCCAGTAATATCGCAGTATACTACATCAAAATTGTGAAGTGATTTATTACCAATAGAGAAAATATTATTATGTTTTGGGAATTTATTTTCACCATTTAATTTTAGTGAAGGAGATCTTTCAATTACATCTTTGAACTTTCTTGACCATGCAAAATCTACAAGGGTTAACTATTGGTTTTATAGGTGCCATATACTTTTGACTGTTAGTAGTTGACTAACGTTCTTTATGTAGCGAATAAAATGATTTACATTATAGAGGGAGTAACGAACGCTCACATTGTAAATATTTACGACCTCTAAAGTACTTTGATGAAGTGCATCTTAGGATGATCCGTACAATGAACCGTATAGAAAATAATCCTCTATGCAATTACATGACGTTTTACTACTAGTGATATAGTAAAAAAAAACGATATTTTCCGTTATTCGTTATATTATTCCGTTGGAGTAAATAATATATGTTCCATTTTCATAATAATATTTATACTAAGAAAAATATTACAAGCTATTTCCAATTTCTCCCTTCTATTTCTCTCTATCAGAAAAGAAATAACTTATAAAACATGAATCAAATATCTATATATATTCATTCCAAAGAAAATACTGGAGCTAAAGAAAAGAAAGGTACTGATGTATTTAGCAATGAAATTTAGCATACAACATATCCTCTGGATAATACTGGAAAATTAAACTGAAATTACGTTACGTCTACTGTGTTAAAATTTCAAATATTTTAGTTTATTGGAGATTTCATTTTAGAGATGTGAGGTTTCCAATCAATTTACGTTTTTGATGGTCATTTCAGATCATAAAATTCAGTTATTCTACACATAATTCGAGTTTTATGATTATGAGATATCTAGTAGACTACATAAATAAATAAATCACGGTGGTCTCGACAAATATTAACAATCCAGTGAAGTAATTGAAGAGTGATCACTGTTGAATCATTCCAGTTCAATAATGGAACTTTCCTTTCCTTTTATTTTAAAATTACAGCTTCGTGTAAACAAAACTTTATTTATTTCAACTAGTTTAAACATAAGTATTTTAACAATAACAGATCAATATTCTATAATAGTCATCCAGTATCGAGTCAACGAAAACTCAGACTAAACAAAATTTCATAAACAAATTTTTGTTGCCAAAATAATTCATAACACTATCTGAAGATGAGCAATAAAAACATGCCTGAGCTATTAAAAGTATAAACCTACAAAGTAAATAATAATTCTGACTCACATGTCGTGATGTGTTCCATTGGTATTGAGTTGTAGTGAATTGGGAGTAGATCTTCCACTTGAAGAAGGAGTAGGAGAAGCAGTGTTGTTGTTGTTACTTCTTCGTGGACTTGAGAGACTTTCTGGTGGAAGCTATAACAATATGAAATATCGGAATAGAGATATTGGATTCACTTGACATTCAGAGGGTGCTTCTTCCTCCAGACAATATATTATATTGATGAATGGGTGAGAGGGTTTGGGAGAAATTCTTAACGTATGTGTATTGGATACACTAACGATGTACGAGCAGGACATGTGGAATATGTTTGTACCACAATTCGACCTGTCTTGGGTAGAAGTTATTCCTCAAAGGAGATGCCTTTATCTCGTAGTTTCTTTTTTAGGAGGTGGAAGAGGATAATTTTAGTGATGATTTCCCGCTTTTTTAATGCTTTGGGAAGCAGTATTATTCTTAGGAAATTGGTGACACAACTAATTTTATACGTAAATTGTTCCTAGAATAAAACTACATTCATGTCAAATTATAATTAGGTAGTGTGTTAATCAGAGTTCGCCAATGCAACTTCGCTATTGTATAACACAGTGTTTTATTTTTAATTGGTCGAACAAAATCTTAAACTTCACAATAATAAGCAAATTTAGTTCTCTAATTTAATTTTATTTTGTCAAGCCTGCCATTCGTTTGTTATGGCGAAAAAAGAAATCACTATGATATCGAAACTATATAACAATCCTCAATGAAACTTCAGTCTGAAATGTATTCTAAAAACTGCAAAACTCATGCATTAGTCCAGAAGACGAACTTAAAAATGAAAAAGAAAAACTTGAAGTCTCTATTAAAAGTACACCAATGATGTAGGCGATTCAGATGTCAAAATTTTCCATATTCCTATGCTATTATTCAAAACCAATATCACTTTTATGAAAACGTCCGGTAAAAAAAATCATCCCCATCTACACTTCACCAATCACTGTATAAAACTTCAAACCAATGATACACAGAATCACTGTACCAAGTAACATTCTAAACACCAAGAATTGTGTCATGAATGAGAATTGCGCTCTTCTTCTGCAAGGAAAATGAAAACTCATGTCAACACATAATGCGAATGTACTGTATATGAAACCATTTTAATTGTGAGAGACATAGTTACAGTCTACATTACACTTTTGGTTGGTGGATTAATTCCCTCAGAGTATTATGGAAGTATAAGAGTTGGACATGTCGTACACTAGCATAATCTCACTGTATAAACTACTCTAACATACTGTAGTTTTTACAGTATAGTAGCCTTCTATTTACGAGATAAAAATATTAGAAAAGTTATACGAAAGTTTCTAATATTCTAGTGAGTCACGGTAAATTCAAATGAAATGTTACAGTTACAAAGCTCGCTATTTTTGTAGACAGTTCACAGTTATGTTGAATGTAAAGCTAAACAGAATATGATTGACCACCCCCAATCATCGATGAAGAAGGATTCACATAGATGAAAAGTGTGGGAGAAAAATCGCGATCTATGAAAAACTAATCTTCTCTATCAGGACTATTGAAAAATTATTTGATGGAAATAGAATCTTTCACGTAAAGTTACCGTTATTTTATTATCACCCAGGAGTTGTCTCCTATTTCTAAATTAATTGTTACACTTTGAAGTTTATTATGATAGTTTACACTTTCTGCTATTTACTCTTCCTAGATCCGAAATCAAACAAAAAGGTCGAATCTAATATATAGCTGCTCCAGTTAAGACCGAACACGTAACATAACCTTACAGTTCGTATCTCGTTATGCTTATTGAACGAAAAATGTCACATATTCCTACACCAAAGATAAGAAAGACTTTACAGTTTGTTGTTATTCGTTTATCATAGTATACCGTTTGACCTGCACATATTTCTTTCTCTTTTCTTACTTCACAGGAAATTGCATATTTCAGCAAGTATGTTGAGAACAGCATATTTAGGAAGGGAAAACCTACAATGCTGCCTCTCCCTTTCCGCGAGATACGGTACTTATACCATGATGATTCAGAATTTCTTCAAATAAGCATAATGACATGTTCTGAACCATAATAACATTTTTTTAAACTAACGAAGTGAATAACAATGGACTACATATAAGTATATTGTTTATTTTTATATAATCCAAACGTTCCAAAGTAATGCTGGTAGATAAAGAAGAATATTTATTTGCAACGACATTCAATATCGAATCTATTTTGTTTCAGTATCCAAAGTACGAGTAATTTTAGAAAGTAATTATTAATAAAGCTTAGCGGTATATATGTACTATACTGTTGTGCATTAAATATCGCAACTAAACCCTTTCTTTTTTACAAGTAGTGGTAATGCACTCCGAACGAAACAAAAATTACCGAAACGGTGAAATTCCCACAATATAATGAATCACAGAAGATTAGATTAGTACACACCAGCGAATTAAGTGGAAGAAAATGTTTATTTATGTCAATGCTTTATATTCTATAAGGATTTTTTTAGCATTTGTTTTTCGAGTTCGCATTATTGTACATTTGGTCACGAATTATGAATATATTTAAATGGTCAATAATGGAAATGGAACTTATAAGGTAAAACATTTTTTCTTCCCAGAACAAAACATACCGAAAATAATTATACTTTAAACACCAAAACTTATGGTTCGGGTAATAATATATATACCCTCGTCAGGTAATTCACATATTTATTTTCGGTTAATACAATTCATTAAATTGATTTTAAAATTAGATGCAGAAAAAAGGTGCGTGTATAGAAATCTATTGTTATCGCCACTACACTATTATTCTTCCTGTATAGCAAATTATGAGACGTGTCCTGGAATGGCAAACTTCAAATGATATACGATTTGGAATTCAAATTATGAATATACAATGTAGCGATGAAATAGGTTGCTTATAATTTTCATAATAAAAGTATGAAGAAAAAACAAAAACATTAATAATGTCGAATATCTGTAAATGTTCGAAGCGAACCATCTCTTTCTGTGAATAAACGCGGGTTAATAAAGCAGTAGTTGATGAACTTACGTTTTTTGGTGAGTCTTCTCGAATTTCAGTAAGTAGCAATTTCCTCTCAGATATGATGAGCTTTCCATTTAAAGTAGGAGATTGTCTTGAATTTGAGTTCTCATTTCTCCGTTTTAGAGTGATAGGAAAAGAATAGAATGGTTTTTTCTTCATCATTCTTGCATATCAATTTCTAAAAAGAAAACATCGAACTAAACTATGTGCTTCAAAAGAGTGCGGAATGTGCAACATAAAGTGTTCTCTACCCACATACGTACAGTCGTTCCTTGAAAATATGAATGTTATGCTATTTGCTGTTTGTTGAGTTCACCGACAATTAAGATTTACGAAAATGATACGAGATTAGAGTGCAAAAAATATTTCTCTTTGATAACTGATTTTTATTCCATTGTGTATAACATTGTACGTTTCAATGAACTTCAAAACCATTGTGATTGTTTCGTAATACAAACAACTATATTGCAATAAAGTCAAATAAGATAAGATAGCATTATTTATATTTGTACAGAAAGACATTAGTTTAGGATTTGTTTACATTCTTGCCGGAACAGAAATTACAAAATACAAAACCGCACTTCATAAATTTCATCATTAAAAACTAAAATTTCTTTGCTTCTTTTTAAAGTACGGTTTTAAGTACAGCCTCGCAAAAGTGAGTATAAAAACAACTGTCGTAAAATAAGACGAAAATTAGCCAACATTTATTTCCCTCGACTGTGCAATTACGATACTTTACAAGGCAGTAGTTCTTACGTAAACATTGCTTTGTAAGTAATAAACAGAAAAACGATCACGCATATCACAACATAAACATTTCATACAAGAAGATATTACATCTTACAAACAAGAAGAAACAGATATACCAATATGATAACATCAGTTTATGTTTACGTTAAGAAAAGGGCTTTATAGCCACAGCTGAGATACCGTCTAAAGTTACGGTATTCCTGACTTGTCAAAGCTGACCAACACTGGCACAATCGTATATAGTCTCAGTATAAACTGATTCAAATTCATTTAATGTATGTAATCGAGCATCAGAATTTCAGAAAACGTGCAATATTAATATTTTATGTAAAGAATAACTGAATTGCAAATAAAACTGAAGATTTTAGTGCTAAAAATGAAAAACTTGAGAATTTTAATATTAGAAGATATAGAGAAAGCACGGTTAACACTTTTTTTCATAATTATCTTAAAATTCAACAGATTAATCTAAAGTACATAGGTTGGACATAATGTACATGTTACTACGGTACAATAATAGATAGTTAAATGGCAATGTAAATAACTGCAGCTAATGAAGATTTCGATTCATTGAAGCTGTTTGAAACTCGGTATACTACAATCAGATTGATCAGTATAATTATAGTTTATGACATTTCTCAAATTTTGCAGAAGAAGAGGCACTTCGTGGAATGACATTCATAGAAAGCTAACGATACTACGCAGAGTATTCTAAACACTAAGAAGTAGTTCAGAATACGAAATGTACAAGTATATATATGTAGTGTACGGTATTAAGAAGTGCTTTGGTGAGACAAAATAATATTATGGTTACTGGTAAAATGTAAATGGTGTTAAATTAGATTACGTTAGACCAGTTGAGGTGAGAATTTACGATAGGTCAGGTTGGTCGATTCAAGGCTTCAAACATGTAATATGTACTTTAGTTCTGTTTTTATAAGGGAACGCTGTAAATGAAAAACTAAAAAAAAGTGCAATAAAAATAATTATGCTGTGAACAGCAGTTTTAATAAAAATTTCATTTAACATCAAAAGATAATAAAATAACACGCCAATTAAAATATGATTCAATAACTTCAATTGGATTAACACATAATAATAATAAATCAAAGCACACAGCCGACAAAACAAAGCACAAAAAGCAAGCAACCACATTATATTTATACAACAGCTATTTA
This sequence comes from Campodea plusiochaeta, assembly GCA_034698565.1. Classification (NCBI taxonomy): domain Eukaryota; kingdom Metazoa; phylum Arthropoda; class Diplura; order Rhabdura; family Campodeidae; genus Campodea; species Campodea plusiochaeta. Next base: position 8,721 of record JAQIWE010000841.1, read on the forward strand.
CCTACATTTTATCCCAAAAGTAATGAAATCCTAATAGCACAGACACATATACACAGCTGCAGCAGACATTTCTATTTAGTAAGTTAAATAAAAAAAATCCAAGCACTAACCCAATGATTTTGAATCGCAAGCACTTAAAAAGTTAGTAAACCTGGGCAATGAATGGGCCTCTAATGAACACATGAGTGAGTATATACTTGTCTAGTAGGAATAACTCGAGTGGAATAAAAGTTCAAACCAAATTCAGAAGCACGTACTAGAATCACAAACAACCATGTCACTCATATGCATGGAAAAAATTCACTACGAGCACGTAGATAGATACACGACCACCTTTTTTATGTAACTATTGTTTGCGTAAGAAACAATTGGATACCTTGCTGAGGCTTTAGGGGGGAGGATACGAAAAAAAGAGAATAATTAGGAGGTCTTGCGGAAATTTTTGGCAACTCGTAATTAGTTTCCGTGAGTTCAAAACACTTTTTACGTGGATGGAAATTAATAGTAATTTGTATGCTACCGTAATTAGAATAAAATGTATTGTGGTAATTGTTTTCTAATATGATAAAACATGGTTTAGTAGATTATAATAAGTTACGTCAACGAATTAATCATATTTTAGATTTAAATGATTATTCACTTTCATTATCTTATTTTTAATTGATTTATTTTCCATTTATTTGCTTAGTTTTTCGAAATATTCAAATTATTTATTAAAGGTTAAAATTAAACGGAACAATTTTCCAACCGTAATATACATAATTATATGTAACGAACAGTTTCATTTACTTCAGCCTTCAGAAATAATTAACATTTACTTTGCCTGCTATTCTATACACACACGAAAGTGTAACGAATACCATACTAATTTATTCCGAGAAGAAACAAACTCTCAACAAAATCGTAAAAGACGTTTATTTCGAATAAACATCACGAACTGCACATTATCCACAATTTATAACTGCATTTGGGTGCAGTCTATCTCACCCTTCAACAAAATTATAGCACCAGATACCTTCTAATCAACACAGAAACCAACAAACCGAAAACTTTAGAACACTCCCTCGAAAAGGTAAAAAATAAATAAAGTGACTCCAACGAGGGTATATAAAATTTTCGCAATAGTTCTGGAAATAGCACAATTAATTAATTAAACAGAATGATGTAAATAAAAGGTCATCGTTTGATATTTTTTAATCGAAAACCCGTTATTTATATTCCCTGTGTGAGCTTTTTTATCCTGAGGGATTTGATTCGACAATAAGCCCCTTAGGCACTTCCTGGAAGATACAAGCAGGTTTTATTACACTTGAAAGATTTTTCACTCCCTCACTCACTCACTTTGCTTGCTTAGGTTACGAGAGTACAAAATATAACAGCAACGTGAATCAATGGTAAAAAGATGATAAAAAAACTTCACATGAAATAAAGATTCCCATCCCTAGACCTTTTTATATACTACACTCTTGTTCCTTTAGGTTGTAAAAAACTGACCATTCTTCACTCGTGAAAAGAACGTAAATGAAAAATTGTAATTCTGTTAGTTGCAAAATTCGTCAGAAATAATATTGACAAATCATAGCGATAACTTTTAATTGGGGTCAGCTTCATACTATTAAAATTAATATAAATATTGCTGTCTAATAATTTATTATCATCATGAGCGAAAAATTGGACGATTTCCTAATCTTAAGCATGGAGAGGTAACGTGAAGATACTGTGTGCCGGAGATCAGTTCACCTGCGGATAAATGGATCATTTCAATTTTCTTAGGTGATGTTTTCTTAGTTTACAATAAAAAAAAAGAGTCAGAAACAATTTAGACATTTAGTATTTAGGAAACTATAGGACGTGTACTAAGTTTATTCGCATCAATAAAATTTATGAAAATTTATTTTTATTCTCAACAGCAATAATGATTGTTACATTTTATAGGAACAATTAAAACGATGCCATAGTAGTTATACACATGCTGAAATCCAAAATTAGTTTTACGTTTTCCTTCATCCTTGTTTATATTATTGTAATCCTTGGCAAATGATGGTGGCTTCTATTGATCTGAAGTAATTGTTTAATTTGTTCAACTGTTGGGATATTTTTCTCCTTACACATTCCAGATGATTTGCAGATTAATCATTTTTATTAGCTAATCAAACATATACAATTTAAAGTGCTAAATTTTCAAAAGTACGTATTCAAAATATTTAAAATCACATGAAACTACAGCAAGAATATATTAATGATAATATTTACTAGCTAAATATTAATTAAAATTTTAGTATTGGATTTATTTTGTTTCGTCATGAGTAAGTGAAAATTAGAACAATTTATTTGATTAATTTCATCACCGTACTACTTAATTACCTTCAGTAAATGCGTGAAAATTTAAAATGGCACTATAGTTGCAATTTTACATACAAGTTTTCTTTGCTACTAAATGGTTTTTGTTTGTACCATAATGTTATGAATAGACCTTGATTTTTTTTTACATAGCTAATGTGATTGCATACCGTAATATAAATAGCAGCTGCTTGCATAAGCAAATGAGAAAAATAGAAATCACTGATGAGTGAAATATAAATTGTTTTTCTTTATGGGCTGTAAATACCAACGAAAGGGTGCATTCAAAATTGCTTCATTCAGAAAAATCTACATATCCTATTAAAAAAGATTTATCATATGCAAATGCAACCAAGCAAATCTCCTACGTGATATAATTTTTGAAATGGCATGAATAGTCTCTATTACTTTATTTGTGAATTAAGGTGTAATTTGGAAAATGAGATCTAGCTTTGGATAAAAAAAAAAATGTAGATTGTTTAGCATATTTTCTAATGCATCATCATCAGACCTGTATAGTGTTATGATAATTAGGCCATTTACATAAAAACATTTCTATAAATTTATTAAGTTACGTTTTGAGGTAAAGCTTTTGTGGTAATGTAAAATCGTTCTTCAGAACATTGTGTAGAAAATAAGGTGAATAACAAATCATAATAGAGTGTGCCAAAGTATATAATATTTTCTTGTTAGAAAAGGTAGTCACTTCATATAACTAGTAACATATGATTCTTTAAAATGAAATATAATACTAACTGCTTTATTACAAGTATATCTGATTATTATAATGTTGCCTGAGACAATATTAGTCCTCAGATTATAGCTTAGAAAGTGAAGTTGTCGGTTAGATTAAAAATTCCTCCTTGTAAATTCAAAGGTTCATAATTACAGGGACACTGGTTTGCTCACTTCTGATATAACTTGACTAAACCTATAAGTGAGTAAAAACGAGGGGGTATTCACTTCCGAATTCCGGTATACACAAAAATTTACTGTGAATGCCACCTCGAACCAAATTGAAATAAAATAAATTCATAAGAACTTTAAATTAAAAATGTCAATGTTATATTAATCAATAACTTAATATCATCTGTCAAATTATAATAAGAAGAATAAATTTAATATTTATCCATATTGTGATGCTGAACTATTACCATAATACTTAAAATTCCAAATGAAGGTATATAAATTATTTTCCCTCTAAAGAGAATAGATAACGTCGCTGTCTTGACAATTGTCGATACAATAAGTCAAGCACTTCTTCGTCAGTTAATACTTCCAGAGATAAAATAAACCAGCAACCCCTTTAAAGAGCCATCTGTTAAATATACTGAAGCTCTTTAAACAATACAATAGGGAAAGACTTTCAATTGTATAATCACATGTGGAAATAACGACATGTGATGGGTTGTCATATTTGTATTAATCTTTTGTCCGACTACATGAATCATTAGTGATTAGAATATATATTGTATTGTGAAGACTAATTCGTTATCTATTATCTTAAAAAATGAATGTAAAATTATATTGGATATAAGTAAAAATTTTAATGCTTACTAAAAAGGTTAATTTTTATCGTAAGCGTAGTTTGTACTAGTTGTTTACAGTTGGTTAGTTGACCATGTAGCCCTTTCGTGTCTTTAAATAAAGTTTTCGCTTTCATCATCATTTTTCTCACTAATTTTTCACATCTTGTACTTGTTTTCAACTCATGATTATAGAAATACTTTGCGGTACTATTATGCTATTAATGCTAATAAATATAATACATTATTTCAAGCGAACGTATATAGATCGATAGATGTACAATTTTTATCAAGTTATATTTTAATTTTGTTTTTGTTTTTGTTTTATGGAATGCCTAATAATTTATAGGACACTTTCAGAATTACTGTTAATAATTTAGAATAATTCATAACCAGGATGTTGCTTTAAATAACTCATATCAGGGATAGATAAATTAATCATCGTCGAGCGCACAATATATATGTATTACAATACTCTGTTGTCACAGCGGAAAAATCCTGTGATAAGTGCCCATGAAGCAGGGCAGATTTTTTTAAAGCGAATCTGCATGATGTTAAAAACAGAATAAGCTAAATAACTGCCTTAGGGTATACTATATATTTGTTAAATAATAACCTGAGTATATTTGTTCATTCAATCAAACTTCTTGATCAACTATATGAGAAATCGTGATAGTCGATCAGTTTTTCCTATATTTCTCCTCCTTTTCACGCCCCCTTCCTCTCAAAGAAATAAATTTATGTAAAATATAATATCATGTTTATAATTTAAAATCACTTTGTATAAAAGACGTATGGAATTATTAAAATATTTAAATGGCTCGTATGTTCTTACGTTTCTCACGATATCATGGAATGTTTTAGATTTGTGAGAGACATGTGAATTGTGCTGGGCAGATATTACGTGGAGGGAAAATTCATTGTCTGGGATTTATGCAATGAACAAAAGGACGAAGTTTTCCAAGGGGAAGGACTTGACCCCTGTCTACGTATATACATCATCAGCTAGGGAAGCAGAGAATTAAACCTAGGGAGTGTGAAAGTACGATATCAAAAGCAGGAAGGTTCATCATGATGATGGGTGGTACTTACGGTAAAAACATTTATGAATAAGGAAAATGTGATCCGTGGAAACTTAGGAATACAGCATTATCTTTCAGTAGTGTTTCAATTATATTTAACTTGTTATGATTGTAATTGTAACTCTGTCTAGTACTTTAAGATGTCCTTAAATCATATATACGAGGGTCATGCTGAAATTATCTGGATATTAACCGAGCATCGCTCTGGATTTTGAGATGGCTCATTTGAAAGCTCATGTTGATATTAGTAAACATCTGAAAAATAAATTCTTTATCTGTATTGGATCAATTTTTATACTACATTATATTGCGCGAAATCAGTATTTAGAGATAAAGCTTGAACAAATGCCGTTTCGGATTATGATTTTCTATGAACTATGATCTAATAAATGGTGCTGACTTTAAACTTTTGTAACATCATTACACATTAAAGTTCTATATTATAGAATTGAATTCATGAATTTAGAGTGATCTTAAATTTTTTTAAATGCGTGTTCCTCTCTGGCTTACTGTATACTGAAATCACTTATAAAAACATGAGTTTTAAGAAAAGTCGGATGAGTTAAAAAATAATCTCTGATCCTAAATATATTTGAGATCGGCAATATAAAAAAAATCATAATTATTTATTGACATCTTCAACTCACCTAAATGTGTAATTCATAAATACACTACCACTTTATTAAGAATATTGAAAACCAGTGGGGTGACTTCTTTCTCTTAAAAACTACGATAAATTCTTGTTTTCATCTACTGCACTCTGTACTCTCGAAATTATCTACGATAAAATCACTTTACAGATTATTCCAACTGGATTCCAAATCCAAAAATCAGTTCAAAGTTTTGCCTTGTAATAAATAAAGATACTATCAATGTTCCATGACACCAAAATAATAATAAACTGAATAACTGATAAATCACCATTCGAAACAACACATTTCAAGCTCTATCTCGATACAGTGATTTTGAGCTATATAATGTGCTATAAAAACTGAACCAATAGAGATGGAGACTTGATTTTTCAGATGCAATGTTATATCAACACGAGCTTTCAAATGAGCCATCCAGAAAGTTCGTTCGACGCTCGGTTTGGGAGTATCCAGATAATTTTAGCATACCTCGTACTAGGACGTTAATAGTAACACGTCTCTGACTCTTTAAATTAGGAACAACTATTTTTATATAATTCTACTTATGTATATGTTCACCTCTGGTGTAACTGGTTATAACTGAACCTTAAGGAAGGATAATAAACTGAATTTGAATTTAAATTACTTTACAACTACTTTATGGATCCTAACGAATAACGAATTGCGTACATAACGAACTGAGTACCGAACCATACATTCACATGTTTCTAACATAGTTTTATTAATGAGAATTTAAACAATAAATGAATAGAATAAAAATGAATTCAAAATTATTGTACGGAACTGATGTATACTTATATTCAAAAAATATTTTTGCATGGTTCATAATTATTCAGTTTTTGATTTTAGAAATTTCCAGCATAAGTGGGTTTACTCGTTTAACACATTCCAATGTCGATATCTTTAGCACATTCCTTGGTGTGAAGATTTAGAACAAATAGTCTCTCCTACTTATGCAAAATTTGTCTAATTTATTTTTGCAATTTAGGATAAGAATGAGCAAGGTTAGGTCATTATGACTTGCATATTTTATGTACAAAGCGTTCTAAAAAAACAGTCATAATTATGTTGTTATAAATACTTAATTTAGGTATGAATATAATATAGTGTTTTATATTTTGTTAATTTATACATTTCAGATCGCATTGACATCGTTTGACATACTTAATTATAATAATACCGTGTACTGAATATTATTGAAAAAACAGTGTTTTTAAAAGTAATACTTTCTTTTGTACATATTCCCGAAATGTAATTATATAAATTCAGTAATTTCAAAGTTAAAAAAACATGATGGTTTCAAGCTTTCAACCAACATATTTACAGACTGTCAAATCAATAAAGGGAAGAAATTGGGTTATAGAAAGTCCACTTTAAAGGAGTATTTTTTTCACAGCGGGAAGCCATGTTTTCCAACACACATAAGCCGTTTTACTTTATTTGTTCTCTACTGTACTCGTTTTCCCAAGAGACCGTTAAGCTGTGTTGAAAAAGATGGCTTCTCGCTGTGAAAAAATACTCCTTTAATATACTGGAATTTATTGATTTTTTTTATTATGGAATTGTTCACCATACTAACTATATGGGTCTGGTTTTGGAACTTTTTTCTCCTTTCACCTTTCCAGAAAATAAAGATTGTAAAGTCGACCTAAGGTTAGATTCTAAAGGACGATTAGAACGAGAGTAGAATATTATAGGACCCAGGAGCCTACCAATAATAATAAATTATGTTTCTCGGATAACTCTTTGTCATGCTATAAATAACGTTAAATTAGGTCAAAAGTCAATAATTATGGATTTGGAATATTAAATTATCTTCTGTAATATGCACTAATAATTTATATATTCTCTATGCGTTTTAGTGACACATAAGTTAATTAATAAATTAGAATATAAATGCAATATCATTTTGTAACATTATTATATTTATATAGGAAATGTTATTATTGTTTCGAAATGTAAAAATTAAATGGAGGAAGTTGATTGTAGAAGTTTTTGTGGAAGGCAAAAACGTAAATACAGTACTTGTGTGATTCACTTTCAAGGTTACGACAAATTACATGTAAGGTACTACTTTTATTTCCCTATTGTCTACTATTATTATTTTCTTACAATAATTATTGTGTTGAGTACTGTGTGGTAACGATTATAGAATTCGGCAAATCACCATTTCCATATAATTATGCTCTTTTCGGGAGCCTGGATTGGTCAGGTTATATTAGTCTGATTTTTTAATGTTATATTTAATCAATGTATAAACTAATTTTAATCAAATCTGACCTTATCGTACCAAATCTTCAAAAACTTTTGCATAATGTATAGTATTTTTAAAACCACTCATAATTTTATTAGATAATAATAAGCAATATGATATCACTATACAGCTTCTGTAAATCAATAACACCAACAACTATATGGGAATCGAACAGAGATAAGCGAAATCAAAACGTATAAGAAATTCAATGATGCCGCAAAATCTCCCGCCTTTCAAAGAAATCCTCCAAAAGTAAAGTTGTTCTGTGGAAATGGAAACTGTTGTGACTGTAGAAAGAAATGGTTATGGTCACTTCTTTCCATCCACAATATTCAGGATAAACTACTTTAAATAGATATGGCCTTAGTCTATTATTAGATCGCCACTATGGTATACAGCTTTGAATACTTAATAAGATGTCTGTGCAATCTGAAGTATATAATTACTATATAAATATACTACAGTAATAGCAACATGTGAGCTACCGTAGTCTACCCAGTTTGTTATAATGGATTAATGGCTGTTATTTACTCAATTTTTATCGTGCATCAAGTATGCATGTTAATTTTTAAACTGTAGTAATCATAGTGTTTTTATTATTAATTACCAAAGGTAAATTCCATGTCTGTCATTTGAGCTGACGGACAGGTTATTAAAATTTCATCATATACTTAGCGGGATTTAACGTCGCATATTTTATAAAGTAAATATATCAATAAAGGTCGTATCCAAGTTCAAGAAATTATCAATATGCAGGTCAATGTAATAATTCCAATTGTATATTAAAAAGCGTAATATTTATGGTAAATATCCGGCGGTATTTCACTGAGAAAAATGTAATGAAATTGAAGTGAGTAAATTAGCGAGCAAGTATATATTCCATCATCTCAATCACACCTCTCTAAGCAGTAATTTTCATCGCTACAATCACTCTAGCAATACAAACAACCACGTGATTCAAAGAGCTTTTGAATGAAAGCGCAATGCTAACCTATATCAACAAGTGAAAAATTCCAACGAAAGTAAAAACAAAAAGTACACTTACCGGTTGATTTTGAGCCTGCAAATCCTTAGATGGTGTATTACACTCCATGATAACTATGTCACAAAAGCACTTTAAATATTAAAAATAAGATAAGCACTTGAAAAACACACTTCCTTCGAGATCAGTCGGTTTGTTACTTGTTGATCCTTCATTTACAGACGGAGAGCATCAGAGCTGTTGTGGTGTTGCCATATTTTCAAACAACCTTGGCCTTTCTCTTCTTCGGTCCCTTTGGTCCAATCCGAAAACGGTTGCATTCAAGTGGAGCTCACCTTTATCTTCTCATGATGGTTGGTTCTTGTTCACTCAACCAAAGGCTACAAGAGAGTTAACAAGTGACGGAAAAATGGAATTAAAATATTTGAATATTATAACTAATAAAAAAAGTTCATAGATATGCAACAGGAAAATGTGTTTATATATAATCACAATAATTATACGGTACTGCTATGTACAATTGTACGTAGTAGTAGATCTACAGTTTGTCACTGAAAAAACTTATCAGTCATTTTGTTGTGATATTTAATGTATTATAATTAAACAGGTGACATTAAAAATTAGAACACTACTAGATTAAATTAAGAAAAGATTTTCTGGATATTTCCAGAACAATTTTTTTCTCCAAATATATTTTTTGAACTTTTTAATTACTAACAGTAGTGAAATGTGCTTGGGGAGAAATGAGCATCGTAATTCAGATTAATTAATACAAGAGGAATCGAATAAAAGAGAAAGAGAGAAAAGAAAAAAAGTTAAATTCACGTAAAATTTTGTTAATTTATATTGTAGACTGATAATAATTTACGAAAACTAAGGAAGATTAGAATAAACATAATTTAGGGAATCTCTACATTTATATATCTAAAGCCCTTTGTCTACGGTTCAATTTGACCATCGCTAATTAAAAATACTACCTACAATTTTATGAATGAACCTCATTCATAAAATTGCAAATAGTATGTAAATTTAATGGTCATATTGGGCCGTGAACAGCTTGTTATATTCTGTATTGATTTGAAATGGAAAATGTTATTATATATTAAGTATACATATTTTACGTTTTTTAATGTTCTAATATAAAGTAACTATTTAATTTTTCCAATAAATCCAGTTTCCTTCTTCCTGGATATTCTTACAAGCAAA
>JAQIWE010000842.1:0-18752 GCA_034698565.1 Campodea plusiochaeta
GACCAACCCGAGACCGAGACCAGAATGAACGAGACCGAGACCGAGACCAGCATTCTGAACGAGACCGAGACCGAGACTTGGAAATTTGAACGAGACCGAGACCGGGTGGTCTCGGTCTCGGTCTCGTCTCGTAGGAACCCTACTTTCTGATTCGAATCTTGTGAGTAATTCTAACATTACCTCCACTATTTCACAGTACTCTATACCTTTTAGAATTGGATATTTGTGACGTGATGCTCCGATTTCCTTTTCCATCACTTCAATTTCAGGTCGCCACTGTCGCGAAAGGAAACGAGATTTCATTTTGCTGCTCTCCCTATGGGTAAAGTCCGAAACGAAGTTACCGCACAACATAAGCAGGACAGAAAATGCTTTTATTTCGTTTTTTTCTCCTTCGTTTTTCCTTCATAATTTATTTTCTTCGTCCCTTTTTCCATTTCCTGTTTGGTGTGTAGATATATTATTATGTTGTGATAGAAAATTGTACATTCGCATGAAAGTGAATTTGGTAGTGATGAAAGCAAAGGGTTTTTGGGAAAGTAATGTTTCAATGTGACAGCACAGTGTGCGTTTGGAATTTAATTTATTGTCTGTTTGCTTGGCGTTTCACTCTATTTTTTCGCGTTGAGTTGGAAAAAGTAATATTTTATTCTTGTGATGTTCAGTTTGTTTTGTGGTGTCAAGGAAGGATATTGTTATTTGGGATGACCATTAAATGGTTGTTATGGTTCACAGTTCTTTTTTTAACTCTTTATACTGAATAGAAATGTTCCTGCAAACTCATTATCAAACAGGCAAAAAACTCAGTGTATGCACATATTTAATAGCCAAATGCAAATAGGCAAATAATCTTCCACGTGGTCCTGGAATTCTGCGGAAGCACATCAAGTATTATATTCAATCGTATTTGTCTTTAAAATAATTTAAGTTAATGAACACTGACATCTCCAAAAAAAAACAGATGGACCAATGATATTGCTCAAGAACTTTTTTAAATTCGTTTAGTAAAAATTAAGTGGAACAGTCTTAGATAGAAAAACTAAATCTCTCTTCAACATATGTTCAGTTTATCAAATGTTAAAGAAAGAAAACCTGTGGTAAAGCCCTAATAATATTTTCATTTTCTATTCCTGACTTCTATTTCAAACAAAACCCCTCAAGAAACAATACACACTATATAATATTTAAAATTCATTTCCACGTCTTACTCCGTTTTCTATTCGTTTATATATCCTTAGCAACGCTTTGCAATATTACATTTTTATGCAGTAAAATACAATAATATCCCTCTAAAGGCGCGCGTATATATATGAACGTTTTCCATGTACAAGAGTCAGAAAATATTTCTTTTTATGGAGCGGAAAAACATCTAAAGAGTGTAAGATGGGAATATGATATGATGCTGGTTTATACAGTAGTACTCACAGCAGTAAGAAGTGGATGCTGAAGAATGTTGTGACGTGGAAAGGTAAATATTTTAGTTCATGCTGTTGTTTTTATTATTAAAGTTCCTGGCTTCCCAGAAGTTAAAGTGCATGTGTTAGAAAACAACTATATAATTTCTCTTTTTAATACGTTTCAAAGATCAACGTTAGTACTCAGTTTGATGTTTTCTATAACCAGAGTCATTTCTGTTTAAATGTTTAACTAACAAAAATTTTCGATGCAGTCTTCCCTTTATCAAGAAGTCTTACACACTGGTTGGGTTATGAAGCAATAGTGTTCTTATCTTTCTCGAATGAATTAACTTACTTTTAAAGGCATTTACATTGGGAACTCCGTTGTTAATAACATGATACAAACTGCTAGAAAAATATATAATAATGATATCTTAAGAAATGACACTCCGCCAATATGACTTTTGCTTAAGAAGTAAAAATGATAATTAGCTTCATGCAAGAGTATACATCATCAAATTCTTAAAGAAAACTCACAAAGAATAATAGTGTAGATTATAATTATAAACTCTGAAATAATCGCCTTTGAAATAACAGTTTCCATTCATATTACAGAGAGCAAAAGTACTTTCCCTTCCATAATATTTCATCTGTTATATTCGTTATTATGTACTTTGAGTCTCACCGACAGTACAATTACTCATTTTAACTCCCTTTCAACTCAAATTCAATCCTGCTAACAATTGAATAAAACACATCACTGTCATCTCACACCAAAATTTCACTTCCGTCTGTCCTTGATCCTGTAAAGCACTTTTTCATACTAGACTACAGTATGTGTCAAGCTTGGCATATGTGAATAAGTACCGTAATGAGAAAGGGGGGTCGTCGTTAGAGAAATTCAATAATTACGTTTTTACTATCAAGTTTGAAAAATTTGTCAATGGAGTTTCCTATTAAATTTTGGTTTGACTCTTACGAAACAACGAAAGTATTAGAGCTATTTTACAGTTAAATTAATTGCAGTATCTGTCAATTCGAATTTTAGGAATTTAATTTCAGTCTTCATTATGTTTCATTAAACTGGATATTATTACTAAAAATGTGTCTGAATGTCAAAAGCGGAAACTATTGCTTACACTAAGAAATTTGTGTAATGGTGTATGTCTTGAAAATTCGGCAATTTTAAATTTTGTAAACAGAAAGACAGTCTTACCTAAACTACAGCCTTAAATTAAATCATCAGTTTTAATAAATTCTCCTGATGGGATCCATATTCGTGAAAAGGAAAGAATGACGCTGACATAAAATTATACTCGGATGATTTTTGTATTTCAGTAAACTTTGGTTGAGAAGAAAGGAATTTCATTCAGTAAATAATAATTCTTCAACTGGTCAAACTATCACTATTTGCATTTTAGTTCAGATTTACGGGTTTCTTTATATACATTAAGCTTATTGTAAGATTCTAGTTTCCTAACACATTTGAAACCGAAACAGGGACTGGAATCCCCCGAACTGACTTTATCCCTGGGTCCCAACCACCCTGGCAGGATATTTCTTTTCATTTCATCCCCACCGGTAATGATAATCGTCTGAGATTCGAAAGAAGAGACAATTTGGAGCTCATATCTGGCTGTTCCGCTTTGTTAACTGCGGGACTTTCTTGTCAGTAGCTTATCTTGTGCTGAAGTGAAGGTGCTTTTCAAAAGAATAGAGACATCACGAACAATGCTTGGCAATAAGAATTACTGCGCTTTCAATGAGCAGCAGGAATGGGATCCTGCCCAAACTCACTTTTCAAAAAGAAGGGGATGAAAACCTGGAGGGGTTGGCACGGTTTTATGACAATGGTGGTTTCCTAACATTTCAATTTTTATTAGGTAGAAAGAGGGAAGGTTGTGTATATATTGTAGAAATGTTTTGTAGATAATATACTCTGTGCTGTAATATTGAAAAATTAACAGAACTGGAGGTGTTATTTTCTTTCAAATAAAATAATAATGCTACCTCTACTACATATAATTTTTATTTCACTTCAACATGTTTCGAATTGACTTTCACTTCTTCATCAAACAGATATACATCACGTAAATGATGGTGAAATGTGAGTTATTTCGCATCAGTTTGGAATGGAATACATAATTATACAGAAATAAGACATTGTTTTCATTGGAATATTAACATTCCTGTAATATATCTCTTTATTATTTAGATGTGATTTAGGTCACTCACGTACTGATTGCTGTTACTCCACAACCACCCTGTCAGCATAATAAACTTATATCACCGACTTTCAGTGAAAGTGCAGAATGATTGAATTATTTAAAACTAGACCAGATCTAATAAAGTTGTTTTATACCACCATATACATTACCATAAGTGAAACAGTAGTAACTAAAAATGATAACAATTACTGTTCAAAATAATAACAACAGTGTGTTATAGTATATCTTTTTTACAGTGCATTCATCCTTTTTTTCATGAAACATGATCCGTCAACTACCGCATGCATAAACTTTTCCTCTGAATTAACGAAAAAAAAAAAACTAGACGAATACAACTCTTTTGTAAACATTATTCTTCATATCATGTTTCTGAATGCTCATTAAGCCCTCTGTACGTTTTAATGCTTATACTGTCTTTTTTCATCATCGTAGTTTGAAACAATGGACGTGCATAGTGCTACTGTAAAAATATAGAGAATTAATATAAAGCCTAGCAGGAAAAGAACAATAATATTGGAAATGCCAACTCCGCTCGTAGAAATGTAAAAATGTAGGTTAATATAATTATATTTTTAACTATGATAATAAAAACTGCTGTATGCAAATTCAATCATCATACAAAAGAAATAGAGATGGACAAAAATAATGGTTAAATACAGATTAGTTTGTATAATAATAATACAGACTGTGAATAACAATAGTAATGTTTACAGATGATTGTGTTACGAAACAATAATGATTTATTTAAAGTGAAAATCACGTTTAAAGACAAGAAAATGATTTCATGCAGTGGAAGTATACAATATATAAGGGAACCATGTAAAATTTTGTGACATTTTTACAAATAAGAAAAATAAATTCACGAACAAAAATGGAACGTTATAATAAAAACCTCTGTAATATTGCATAATAATATTGTGATAAGATCTGTTACTTCTAATCTACTTAATTATCAAAATTGCGACTTTCCCTCCTTCTAATTTAGTATAAAATATACTTTACAAATGCAAATATACCCAATAGCTCGATCATATCATTACACCGCTAAAGTTTTTTTCCCGAGAACTGTTGAAGTTTCCATTGTCAGACTGTACTGTAAGTTATAACTTTTTATTTGCAAATAAAGACGTTTTGTGATATTTATTCAAATTTGAGGTTTTGACTTTTCATTAAAAAGAAATTCTGAGAACGCTAGTTGAGAATTTCCTAATATATTTGAAAATTATTAAATAACTAAACCACTGTAAAAACAAATCATAAAACCGCACACACTATCTGCTATTATTGAAGAAGATCTCAAAGAGCAAATCTGATTTCAAATTTCAAAAAGTTCTACTACACCTTCTTAGAAATGAATCAGCAGACTTTTTCAAATCTACTGCTACATCTGACCTTATTAATTTATCGTTTGAAAAGAAAAGTAAACGTAAAAGGAAAATATAACGAAGGGATTGAAATCGTGAATAAAAGACGCCATTTTCGTTTTCTCCTAACGAGAAGCACTTGCCTTCCCTAATGACTAATTTCAGCTGATATTGTGCCTCCTTCCGTCTTTGCTCTGTTGCTCACAAGTAAATAGTTGCTTTTTATGTCAACTCAAGATGCAATTTACAAAGTTTTACGCATTGAAAGGAAAGAACATATTTTTGTACAAACAGGTATACAGGGCCGAGTTAAGAACTGAGAAGAGCGGAGAGATGACATGAGAGAAATTGTAATTGGTATATAGGTGTACATAGCAGATAAGATTTTATAGCGTAAATAATTATTTTTTACATTTGTTGTGCAATTTTTACTCCATCAAATATGTCAAATCTCAGCAAGCATGGTTACATTTGGCGCTAAGAGGGTTGTATTATTTAGAGAAGGCTAAAGGGGATAATATACAATGTTAATATTAAAATGACTTAAGCCCCATAGCGGTCACTACAACAACAAACACGCAAAAAAAGTTTGCACAGATGAGGAATCGAATTCCATTTCCACATCGGCCCAATTTTTATTATTAACATTGTTCTGAATTTAATTGAAATGAGGTTGTATTTTAAAAAGTATACGCACAATTTCAATGTGATTTACAAACATTAAGTAAGAACTGGTTACTATTGTTCACTGTAAAGTTTATTCATCTGGCTACAGTGTCTCGCGAGTAAATGCTCTGTAAGTGAAGGCTAATGAAATTATTTTGCAACAATAATTTCATTAGCATAAAAATACAAGATTATATCTTTGGGTTATTATATTTTACTTATTTACTTGTACATTTTTAGTTCCATTAATCACTCGTTCATGGCCCTGTTGCTTTTGTATATCATATAGAATTAATAGAAACGAAGGTAATGTATGGGTAAAATACGTATATAGTAGGAGTGAAAAGGAATTCTGTAAAAGGTTTCTCGCACAAAGTAGAGTGAAATACTTCTCAGATTATAACAGCTATTACAAAAAGTTTAATTGTGCACTATTTCGATAAACTCTGATTATCAACTTGATTTATGATATATACTATGATAAAAATTATTATGATCTTAGGTACAATAAGAAATCCAAAAACATAACATATATACTACATCAATAATTTACCCATTCTACCACAGTTTTATAATATTACAAACACCAATACACATTTCAACTTTTTCATATAATAAATCTTTATTTTCATCTTTTATTATTGACTACAAATAAGAAATGTAATAGTTGCACGTCTGCCATCGAAACATAATTCTATATTTAAGATATAATAACACGAAGATCAAATACTTATTATATTTCAAATTTGTCTCTGCTTTCAGGTTTTAATTGAAATGAGAACATCACAAAGTAATAGTGCTTTCTTTATCAATAGTCTTTCTAATTATTATAAGTCTTTCTTTTTTTAAGGTTTTTTCATATTTCAAAAGAAAGATGTTTCCAGTGATGATGGATTGAATATTTTCCAGAGTATTATTTTAGGAAAAAATAATCTGTTCATACACAGAGAAATGGAATACTGTTATGTACTAAAATTCGTGATACAATTTTTAGAGAAATCCTTCTTATCTTAACGCACTTTTTTATTAACTGTATGTTATATTAATCATTATCATACAGTTAATAAATTTCAGTTACATCTAATCTAGATGTCTTTAAAATATCTAGTAATAAATTATTTACTAGTTAGTATAATGTGATTACTTCCTATTATTGAAATAATTCAGATTTCAGAATCTAATTATCAAGCCAGAAGAAGCGATATCACACAATGATCTATTATTTAAGTTCGGTAGCAGAACTCAGTTCCTATGTCCGTTTGCTAGTGCACTTTTGAAGGCACTAATAGTTTCACATGATACTGATTGTTCACTAAGTTTGTTCCATTCTGGCACAATTCTGTTGAAAAAATCATAACGCTTGTGGCAATATTACACATTTGACCCAATATAATTTACGTATATAAACCACATATTTTTGTCATGATCAACATTCATTAAAGCATATTCTCTGAATTTGAATTTCTATATAATATTGGACCAAAATGAACCTGTTCCATTTCTGGTCAATAAGCATGACAGCCACAGTACAGTATATAAAGTATATAAACATAAACAATAGGATTGAACGATGAAACAACAAACTGGATTTACTGTATAGGTTATGCCATCCGAACAAGAGCAAATAGTGTTGATTGAAATGTAAATGCATCACTAGATATAGTTAATACCTGATTTGTATTATTATCAATGTAATAATATGATGAACTAGTTGATGTGGTACTGTGTTACAATGCAGATGGAATAAATGAACTAATTTTAGAATTGCGAGACTTTTGGTGGTATTAGTCATCACTGAAATTGTAGGTAGTACAGTTCCATGGTCGATATTGGGTTTTTACTTTCTAGAGCTGAAATGCCGGATCTGGGTTGATATTACTGATCTTGATGATCACCCCTGAATTAAAACGGAAGAACATCCCAGTGCCCTAGCCAGCATCATATTGTTAGGTGGGCGAAACCACCAATAGCATGAGGAAGAAAAAAGTGTAATATTGAGGGCATCATGGAAAACTTACTAGCATTTTCCATTAGTACTCAGAGGTATTTGAAATGTTAGGAAAGCATCGTGATTGTATTGTTGCTTTTCTTGTTGGCAAAATTGTATTGTTGCTTGTTGGGAAAATAAGGAAATCACTGTATATATACATTTAAATATATTTTTACTGTTACTTTATGAAGAATACAATTGCATGTGTTTTATGATGTTTTTAATTGAGAAATCTAGGAATGATGAATTGCCAAACTGCTGTTCCTATTTTTAAGAAAACTTAAATTCAAAATTAATACTGTCAAATGCTGCTTTTATATTATGCTATGCAACAATATCAATTTGATCATTCATATCGCAACAAATCGCATATTGTAGTAGAACTGCTGTCAATTGTAACGGTGGTATAAAGTCACAGTTACTTCTCCATGAAATTGATTTCCGAAATACATAATTATGCGAGTAGTGACCCATAGTTTAGAACAAAAAAAATGAGCAAAACTTTATAAATACCATAAATGCTTTTAATGTTAAATTTATTCCAGCATTTCAACTAATTCTGCTTTAGTGTAATAAAATTTATTCAAGCGATAAGTACAAATATATAGTCACAAGTTCATCATATTTTGTAAAGTATTAAAAGTGTGTTTTCCATATTCGCCTGGAGGTAAATTAAGTATTATTAATAATTCAAATAATTAAAAAGCTGTCTGCCAATATCCGCGTTCATTTAAATTCACTTTTCACCAGCTTCCATATCCACCTATCAACTAATAACTACTTCCGGCATTAATATATTCCACACTACCAGTCCGGAGGCAATCATTTTGAGCAGCCATTCACTTCAAAAGTCGTTTCACAGCTTTCAAAAAAGTGAAAAAAGTAATAAAGCAACGAACTTTGCATGGAACCTTATTTTAAAGAGCGCTTTATGCTTCTGATTAAATACAGTAAGCGTACTTTTTTTAAGTCCGTCAAGTATTTCAGAAGTTGCATGGATTACTGCAGCTATAAAGTGTTGGGTTTGCTCTTCTTTTTTTAGAGCTTTTTACGCTTTAAAACGTATTTAGGATAATGCCACTTTATGACGCTTCCTCTATTGTTAGGATAATTGCGTGAAAGAAGAGTAGAGTGACGTTCTAAATAACAATTAGATCTAGTTTTCCTCAGACATTACAATGGTTGAAGGGTGGTAGAATATAGGCATAGGGAGTAAGAGCACTGAAAATAATGCTTTTATGGAAACCGACATCAATGTTATTACGCCAATGCATTCAATGTTGTCAATTTACTTGCATGATGGTTCTTTGTTTATTAATAAAAAAAAGTGCATCAGGTTCAAATTGTATGATCGGACGAACCTAATAAAGGTTATTCTGATCATATAATTTAATAGGTTCAAATCATACGATAGAACGAACCTGATAAATCAACTATACGATTCAGAGTAGAATTTCAAAATTACCTAGGGATGCGAAATATACATATAAACCGAATTGACCTAGTAACCCTTCCTTTTCTGGAGGTTATGATAATCATAATATAGATATTTCTTCTTAGA
This sequence comes from Campodea plusiochaeta, assembly GCA_034698565.1. Taxonomy (NCBI): domain Eukaryota; kingdom Metazoa; phylum Arthropoda; class Diplura; order Rhabdura; family Campodeidae; genus Campodea; species Campodea plusiochaeta. Next base: position 9,207 of record JAQIWE010000842.1, read on the forward strand.
TTTCATTTCTAACTCAGAACTTTATGTTACATATTTTGAAATATTCAAAGGTGTTATAGAGGTGATAGTTACATTATACTGTGTTATATGTTAGTTTAATACTGGTGTTGTGTGATTAATGTGATGCTATCTCAAATTAAATCTATAGTACTATTCCAGCTATAACACAACACTCAATTTGACACGGAATTAACCATAAAGTTTGCAATTTACTTTTATTAGCAGTATATGAATTGTAAGATCTATACATTACTTGGATGAAAAATGAAGCAGATTTTCCATCAAATTTCAAATCTGTAGTGTAACATACGCATTGTCAAGTAAACAAATATCTCATTTTTTAAATATATGAATACCTAATTCAAAATTTGACTTCAGCAAGATTGGTTACACTTAAGATTTCAAAATACAACAAGCACCATCAAAGACATCCTTTGCACGCGCCCATAGATAGTACACCATACAATGAAATGCAAATGACCAGACATTGCATATTCATTTACCCTCCTATTGTTGTGCAAATGAAGCTTTTATTTCAACAGACAAAGGAAATGTGTTCATTATTGTCCAGTAAACAACATTGTCTTTACAATCACTACAACTGCTTTGGAACGATATGGAAAAGATTACGACAGATTGGAAATTATTGTAATTGGGAATTTCAAATGAGTTTTAATGGTCATGGTCTCATAGAAGAAAGGGCAGTTTATGTTTACTGTTTGGCTATTACTGGTGATTTGTTGAGGTGGTATAACTATGAAATACTGGTATGGGGTTGCAATTATAATGGTATAATTGCAGTAATAATAATTATGTACTGTTGAAAGGGTCACTTATTGTAAAAATTAGGTATGTCATGTAGTACTGTAATAACAATTTATACGAATGCCAAATTATGTAACCTGAGTTTAAAAATGTGAATACACTGCATCAGTTTCAGACTCCCCTCGCCGTCTTGAAGCAAAAGACAAGACCCTCGACCGTCCGACCATCGCCCGATAGCAGACCTTTGGCATGGGGTAATACTTTTGCATATATGGCACTTAAAATATTGAATATGTGCACAAACATTTTTTTAATTAGATGGTTCTTATAACAGGTGTTGTACTATTATTATTCAATGATTAATGGCCATATTCTCCTGTCTCATTGTTTCATGCTTTTAATATGGAAGAATCTACATAATACATTTTCAAAAAGTTCAAAGAGAAATTGAGTGAACAGTCTCCACTGTTATTAGATTTTTTAAATTTACTGGCATATAAACTTCAAAGTTTTCATTGGATCTTCAATAAAACACAATATTTCAAATTGTATTGCTTCTAAAAATAACCTAATTTACTATAAAAACTTTTAACACCATATAAAATTTCAAAAAGATCATTCACACGAAATAAAAATGGCGAAACTAAAATAAATCCTCGACATCATGTACCTAGTGGCTATTTAAAACAGAACATAATTTCCTTACTTGAAACAAATTCCTCTAAGCTTAGTTATATAACTAATCCTCTTTTGAGCTTATGATTTGCAATGATGTTGCTTGAGGGGTGGAATTTTCTCTACTGACAGACATTCTGAAAGGTCCAGTAGTCGGTGAAGTATTAAGAGAAAGGCTTTCAAACAGTCTGCAACTTTCATCAGGGATTATTTCAACATTATTTGGAACTGAAGGTGGAATTACAGTGGTTTGTTTAGAGAAATGACTTGATACATATTTTGCGTTTGCAATTGTGTTTGTGTTTAGAAGGTATGTCTAAGAGTTGTTGGTTTTGAGGTTCGAAGTATTTTGCTACTTTTGTTTATCTCAAAAGCTGGAATTTTGTGACTGAATATGTTTATCTGAAAATAAAAAATATTTATATTATCACTATTATAGATACTTGATCCTTAAGAATTATTACTTTCTTAATATTAACACTAATTCAGGTTAGACAGTTCAAAAATATTTAAGACCCGACGAAGAAGTAGAATGAAATAATTTATATACAGTACATTGCATAAATATTATATCCGAAATTAAGGAACCATTTACACATAGAAATATTCAATTCAAATAAATTATTGAAGTTAAATTAAAAAGTAATTTTATTGATCGTACACTGATTTTTTTTTTTTTTTAAAGCAAAATTTCAAATTCTCCATTCAGTCTTAAAGCTATCAGGAGATAATGAAATGCTGAAACAAGAAAAAACGAACTGTGACATCTTTTCAAGAAACATAACCGTTTCTTGCCATGACATCACGATCACACGAAACAACACAATCGCGATTTAACGTTTTGGTTAATACATCACTATTACAAAGATGTTATTTTATATTTTCTCTTTAAAAGGAAGGTGGCAGTATGTAACGATTTGATGTTGAAAAAGTGTACATTGTGATACACATTTTTCCTTCTTATACATGATCAAGTTCCATACAGCCATCCATCCATCTTAAAATAACAATACCTTTCTTAACAATTTATTTTTGCACTTCATCCTACACTATGCGATACCATCTCAACTCTATGCGATACTATCATATACAAAGAATGAATGAACAGTGTTGCCATCTCGATACAATGAAAAGAGGAAGTTGTAAAGTACAGTAGCTTACTCAAGGGCGACAATTTAATATATACGTACGATACAGACGTATATTTGACAATATATTATATTGACTTATTGGGTATTGCAAGTATAATACTATTAAATAATAATTGATATTATCAAATTTATTAACGTCAGTTAATTTCCTTAAATGTATGACTGGAAACTGGTTTAGTAATATATTGCAATGTTTAGTCCAAAGCTTTTTAATACTAAGATTACTCATAGTACATTTTCATGTGGTGTGGAATAAATTTAGGACAACAACAAATCTTTAAATATAAGAAATTCGTGTACTATTTTGTATCACTAAAAACGTTCAGAAACATTTTAAAGGTTTTCCAGATTCATACATGTACTTCAAAAATAATCCGAATATTCATTATTTTACTATTTGTAATGTTCTGATGCGTTAATAACATTACTTCTGATGTGTTAATAACACTCTGTTAATATACATTCCAGATTTCAAAGAAGTTGTTATTTTGAGTATTTGAAACTCAAAACAATGTAAAAATTGAAAACCGTATAAAAATTTCATATCAAAATACTGACAACACTACAACCTACGTGAAACGAAAAAAAAAAGCGAGTTGATCAAATGCGATTACGTGCAAGCGAGGTACAGTAAAATGCAGCAATATTCAGCGTCATATATCCATTAGTTTCTTCTTGGGCCCCTGCGATGCTTTTTTGCAATAAGTTGTAGTTAGGCTAGACTGGGAGAGCGAATTTCATGACTTGGATTTGTTTTTTGCTGGATTATTGGCAATTGTTTGAGATGGAATTGCGGAGGTAGATCAGGCCTTGGATTCTTAAAGCCTGGATGAGGAAGGAGAGTTTGTAAAATTGAGAGGGTTAGGATATCAACTTTCATATATGGACTGATGGAAGTTGCTTGGAAGAATAAGGGAAAACATGAAAAGATGAAGTTTGGAAGGTAATAAGAGAAAGTGTTTCAGATATATTGTAGATAGTTTCAAATGAAGAAGAAAATGTGATGATTGTCTGCGATTAGAGTGCTTGGTTTTGAACAGAACTTTTGTTAAAATAGTATTAATTAACATTATCATACCAAATTTTCTACTTGCGTAATTTTGGAATAATACAATTTCAAGAGTTCCAGGAGAGTAAAAATTCAATAGGAATATAAAATACTGTAATCCAGAACTACCGTGATTAAAAGGATGTAACAGAATTTACATACTCATGTCATAATGTTGTAGTTTACCATTATTATTTTAATCTTTATTCTAATGTTTTTCTCAAACATAAAAATATAATGAAACTCATGCTGGTTTTTAAAAGAATATTATACAGTGTCATACAGATTTTATTATTATTATTTTATTTTATCATTATCATTCTTACTATTTATTTATTTTTATCTGTTTTTTTGCTGAAAATTTCGATACCAAGGTCGGAAATAACGAATGATAGAAAGAACTCAAAGGCAAGTTTTAAATTTACCAAAATACTGTATTATAACGTATTTCATTTTATACATATTTTTAGAATCGAAGAACATTATTCACCTGTATTCTAGCCAATTCCATGAAACACTCCATTCTACTTTCTGTTTCTCATAATGCACTTTACCTTCAAAGCAGCTTGTACGCATTTTACTCTAATGGTCTTCTGTGACATAAATATCCAACTAGTATCTTATACCTATATTGCATCTTCAATATACAACGTTCTCTGTAATATGAGATATTCCAATTTAGCTCGTAAATAAAGCGTTCTTAGTGCTCCAGTACCTCTTTTATCGAAATAGAATGCAAACACGATCTATCTTTCTTTTGTTACTCTACCTAAGGCATTGGATATAATAACGTATTTCAAGTACTTATATTCTACATGAAAAGTTTTTGGGAAAATATAGAGAAAGTTTTGATCGTCTGTATTAGAGGATTAAAAAAGTGCTGTATACATGGACAGTTACTGCAGTACGTCTGAATAAAATCTGCGTGGGTGTCTTTGAATACAGTATTTTCCTTTGAATATTCTTTGATAAAACAATTGCTATTGTGTTTATTCCAATCTTGTAAAGCAAATCATTTTAAAGGATTTTATCTCATTAAAAACTAATCAACGTTTACTGGAATAAAGATGTAATTGTGAAAACGTTTGATATTTTGATCTAAAGTGGGTGATATATAGAACGGAGTTCATGTTGTTTGCAGGTTTGAACCCTATAACAATTCATCGTACTGTAACTAATATAAAGCAAGGTGTAAGTGAAATCTTGTTAAAGGAGTATTTTTCCGCAGCGGGAAACCATCTTTTCCAACACAGCTTAAAGGTCTCTTGGGAAAACGAGTACAATAGAGAACAAAGAAAGTAAAACGGCTTATGTGTGTTAGAAAAGATGGTTTCCGCTGTGAAAAAATACTCCTTTAAGAATCATAACAAATATTTATAAATCCAAAAGGCAGAAATTTGAGACTATATAACTTTTCATTAATGATAAAGTATTTGACCATTTCCACAACAGCATTGAGAATTGAGAAAACCAGAATGAAGTATTGGAGTAATACCTTTATGCATTTTTTTCATACTTTTTGTCACACGATTTGAGTTAATGAATTAATGTACTATATTTTTTAATATAACTTACTTAAAGAATATCACAGTATCGAAACATAATTTGCAGACTTCTATAATTTGTTATTCTGAAAATTAAATATAAAGTAACATGCACTCTTAATTGCAAAATCCCAGTTTCATGAGTACTTTGCTGACCTATCAGTAAATAAATTCTTCTTCTATAAAATATAGTAATAAAAAGTAATTTTGCATCAACAACAAATCTCTCTCTCTCTTCAGACATCTCTTTCCTCTCATTTCCATGAGTGCATTGAGAGTTAACAAAGTTCTTACTACGTACACACATAATCACAGAAGGGAATATTATTATTGTTTCGAAAGACACAACAGAAATTCAAACTTTACAGGAGCGAAACAGAAAGATTAAACGGGGGTTCGATATGTAAAAGTAAACTATATGCCATGAAAACACTTGAGATGTATGGATGTATATGGTTCCACGCTTTCTTGACTCAGAGGTCGTCGTCACACAAATGTGAGATGGTGTGTTTCAGCAGCTTTCTCTTTTCAGTCTTTACCCCAATGCTTATCTCATGGTACCCAGTCATGTTGGGCTCCGTGAATCCAGCAGTTATAGTGTATTCACAAACATTATTTCCACCGATATATCCTTTGAATTTACAAAAACATGACTTAATAAGATAAATGTCAAAATACAATGTGTTTACATGTACTTATTAGCTAACAATAAGTATTTGAACAGAGGGATTAAAATTACAATTGAAAAGTCACCCGCCTCAAGGATAAACCAGCCTTTTTGATTTGCCGGTGAAAATAATGTTTGTGAACGGACTATATAACATCGGAGTTTGACTATGGTCTAAATAATTTGACGCCGACGGGGAACAGAACACGAGGTCCCCTCCTGCGTCCAGTCTGATACCTATTCACCAGAGCACCGCAACTAGTTAGAAACAGTTTATACCATTGAGAAATGTATGCTTTAATGAGAAATAGAAGTTTTAAATAACTTTAGAGTGTCTTTTCTAAAGTGAATAAGGGTCTATTTGTCTTGATTATGAATGCAATAACTCCTTTTCTTATTTTCAGAGATCTTTAATTTCTCGCTGAAAACAATAACATTGTTCATTCTATACTTCCAATATTATGTATTCGTTAATCGAATTTAGAATCGTACGGAAATCGACTCAAAAAACTTAATCGTCCGGAGTATAGGTTTTAAGACGACAAAAAAAGTATCTGTATATGTCAGTCTCAATCCTTTACAGTAAATTTGTGTCAGAAAATAAACACACACCAAAGTATTAACAAACAAAATGAGATCCAGCAAAAAATCCCAGCAACATCCTATACTTATTACAATCCTACTTTCCCGTCCCCATTTCGTCTCAGTTTCTTAATTCCCTTTTGAGCTTTTCCATTTTAGCCACTCTTCATTAAAGTCTACCTTACAGCATACAATAACAGCACAGCACATCAGCAGTATATTCGAGAGACGAGTCTGAGTCTGAGAGAAAGGGAATTTAGTGAAAGAGAAAGAGTGAATATTGTTTTCGAGATGGAGTTAATGATCAGACCAATTAAATTAGATGAAGAAGAATGGGGCGTTATACTGGGGTAATTTGAGATTTTCGGGTGTTTTGTTGATTTTGGAATTGGATTGCTTTACTTTTGCGGATTATGTTGGTTTTTATCGCGATTAACGAATATATCTTGTCATTATCATAAATTTTTACGTGTTATTTGCTAATAAAATTAAAGGAAACAAAGATAAATCTTACAATGTTGACTTTGGGAGATTTTTAATGAAATTTGTCTGCGTTACTTTTGGATTTAACCCTATTCAGGGTTTCTACTAAGCCTTATTGAGGTAACTATTTTCAACTGGCTCTCGTTGAGTTTCTTGGCGAAATATGGTAGAGACGCGACGAGTCAAAATAACTCATACACCCTGTTAAACTTTATAAACCTGAGTTGTCTTTAGTCTACACCCAGTTATAAGAACGGTGTCTGCTTTTATATGAAAATAAGACTCGATATACAACATCTGTCTAGAAAACGATTGTTCTCTTCATTAAAGTCTACATTATACAGCAGCTTAGGTAAGTAAATGTAGAAACGAGACTTACTTTGAGAAAAAGAGAATTTAATGAAAGAGAAAGAGTGAATATTGTTTCCGTGATGGAGTTAATGATCAGACCAATTAAATTAGATGAAGAAGAATGGGGCGTTATACTGGGGTAATTTAAGATGGGTTTTTGGTTGATTTTCTGAGGTTTTGGAGTTGGATTGTTTGTGATAATTTTGGTTCCTATTATGATTTGTTAACTACGGCACACAGCATGTCTCCAGGTAGTGACACGTCAGCACAGGTTTCTATGACGTCGACTAACCAGAGAGCTCCTGGTAGAACAGGAACTTTTCTACCAAGGAAGGCCACATCTCTCTATAAAAGGACTCCCACTTGAGCTCTACACTCATTTGCTCTGAAGATGGTATCCTCTCGTGATGTCGAAACTGCAGTCAGCAAAGGAACTTATTCTACAATGCAGGAAATTACTCCAGGATCAACAGGAACTATTCATTTGTTAACTCTATTTTGAATTTTTACTCCGAGTTATGAACTTGTGATACTGCAATTCGAATGTCGAGTGATATCGGTAGCTCAATAATGATTTCTTTATTCAGACTTGTTATGACAAGTTTTTCTCAAGTGCTTCGGAATTAACAACTCCACCAGTCCTCAACGAGACTGAGCTTCGAGCGGAACCGAGCATAAACTCTGAAAACCTCGACTTACTGAAAAATAATTGACACTCAATCAACTAAAAGCAGCAACATTAACGAACGACATAAGATGAGCCCAAGTCTATATAGCAATAAAAGCTGGCTCGTTGGAAACTCTGCTTTAATTGCTAACGTTATACATTATTTCAAGTCAACAACATTATTGCCTCCAATAATTATGTCTTATAAACACAATCATTCCTTTATTAACTTAACTCAATCAAGTACTTGCAATAATTGCTATAATTATCTGAGTTCTGAACATTTCATGCAAAAGTTGATGTGCAATTGAATTTTTCAGCAACCGTTTGATTTATTTAAATGCAATTAACGATAGCATTATGTTATTAAACGGATATCGATGTGTCGAATAAACCAATCACATCAGACTATATTGTTTCTCCCCTACCAAGACCAAGATCAAAACTGACCAGGTCTTGATCTTGGTCCCCAAGACTTTTTTTATCAGCAGTCTTGGTCTCGGTCTTGTTTCCAAGACCAAGACTTGCCCTGGTCTTGGTCTTGGGTGTGCCAATCTTGGTCTTCGCCTTGTACAAGAGTCTTAGATATAAAGAATTTCCCGAAATTTTTAATGCATTGTTACAATATTTTGATTGTCATTGCTTCCTGTTTATAAAATTAATCAATTTTATACACACTAATAATCCTAAAACCATTATTTCTTTATATTTATAATATTTTTATATTCCCAAGACATAAAAGTCTTGAAAAAGAGTCTTGTTCTTTCGTCCGTAGTCCTGGTCTTGGGATAGATACCATAGAACATAAATAAAATAAGTCTTTCACGTATCTTTCATACATATCACTCTACATATAACTTGTACATCCGAACATTCCTAAAAATAACATTTATTTCCTCATATTTGTATTCCACCCAAGACTAGCAAAAGAGTCTTGGTCTTGGGGTCCACAATCTTGGTATACAAATTTTTTTCTGATACGTATTGGTTTTGATCTTGGGAATCAAAAGGCAGTCTTGGTCTTGAGTCTTGTACAAGACCAAGACCAGAAAAGTCTTGGTCTTGGCAGAAACACTACATCGGACTATTGAATAAAAGGTATATTTCCTTTCTTACAACAAATGAAATTGTTTGTTTTATGCTTTTAATATGTTTTATGCATGATCATTACATCCCTTAAAAGAGAATGAAAAAACTCTGTAAAACAAATCTTTTTTCATTTAAATTGAAAAACATGTAATAGAGTCTTAACAGAAGTACCAATCAAAATCAATAGCTCCGTTTTTGGAGTCTTAGCGCACAAAGCCCTAGATCAAAGTAGAATACGCCCCCCTCTCCCCATCTTTCGGTCCCTGATAGCTCGTAGTAGTGGCGTACGTCGTAAATGAAATGGAAGTGGAGTATTTATAGATGTTTATTTTGTAGTCCATTTTATATTTCGTGAGTTATAGTTGTAGTTATTAGTAACAATATTTTTACACAGTGATTTATAACTTGTATTTGTGCACTAATCTTGAATTTATTTCAGAAAACATGTTTATCTATCTTAGTGCTGAAAAGTCAATTTTCCCCCTTGTCAACAGTGGCGAAAATTGACTTTTCGCCACTGTTTG
>JAQIWE010000843.1:0-18739 GCA_034698565.1 Campodea plusiochaeta
GCTCAGTGTACTATCCTGAAATTTATGGAATTGGTAGTTATTATTGCACTCCATAGATGGCAGAAGCGTACACTTTTTAGAGTTGTAGTAACAGAAATACTCACCAGATGGTGCTTTGAAATATTTCTAATTGGGCGATGTGGAGAAACACATTTCAATCAGTAACTAATTTGAAAAGAACTATCAAGTGCTCCCACGACTACTCCAAATTAAATAGTTTCCAAAATAATATTTTTTGGGAATATTGAAATTTTTCAATGTTTTTTAAATTAAAAAATATTATTATCAGCAGTGGAAATTCATTTTATATAATAATAATATAAAAATATTTAGTGTGAAAAACATCATCGTTTTACAACTGTTTTAAATTTTTTTCTCGGTCCAGGAATTTTTCCGAGATCTGTGCTCGGGTTTCGCAGTAGGTAACAACCGAACATAACTTCCGGTAAAATTTCATCACGATCCGAGGTGAGAAAAAATTTTGACCATAAAAAAAGGAAGGCCCTTCTTCTTTTTTTTTCTCGAAGTAAGGCGACTTTCTCGCAGCGACTCGAAATTTTAGAAATCGGTACGTACCTAAGGAGGTGTTCTCCTTTCAAAGCCATTCCGTTCTCGGTCCAGCCGTTTTCGAGAAATCGAACTTCCAAAATGAAAATTTTCATGTTTTCTCGTTTTTAAATGTCGAATATCTCGGTTAATTATCAATGATTGAATTTTCTGGCTCGAATATGCTGTAGCCTAGATCTTGCTACGCTGATCGATGTAGAAAAAGTTCGCTCGAGATGCTCGAGTTTCTCGAAATAAAACTGCAAACATTGGTACTTTTCAAACTTCAATAACTCGATAAGGAGGCGAGATACGATTTCAAAGCAATGAGGCGAAATAATATTTGTCTCATAAGTTCCTACGAAATTTACCCAAAATAATTATATAGAACATTATAGATAAATAGTTATATTATCTATCTCAAGTATATACCGCATAGGATACATATATTAAAATTAGTATGCCGAGAAAGAAGTTTATTTCTCTACGATGTGAGCCAAGAATATAATTATATATTTAAATATTACGCTCGACAATTTGACTCGTATAGGTCCAAATAAATTTTGAGAATATGACACTATATCTTTACATTCGCGTACTCCAACAATAAATATTCCATCAGTGCAGAGTTGGGCGTATTATTTTGAATAATATTCGGTATTTACAACTCAGAATTTGCTTACGATAGCACAACAATTACTTTCGTGTAAAACCACTAACGAAACGTGTTCCAAACAAAGAAGTCAATAACAGTAAGCCCTGAAGAGAATGTGATGAATTTTCGTCATATGACCAAATGATGGGGTAACTATAATTATCCATAATGACTCTTGCTTATCTGGAGCCTTTAAAAAGGAAGGGCTCTGGATTAAGCAATAAGTATCAGTTTATTTATCACACGCTTCTTTCGGTGGAATACATAATATAGCAGTATAGTATCAAGATAATCAACTTTGCACACAGACTTCTTGTGAATTCTATACATTAAATATTTCATTATGTCCGACTGTTCTGCCAGAATTATAGTACTTTTCCCATGCAACTCTTCCATTGAGTAATATATATTTTATACTACAGCTTATAATTTGTATAATTTTTTAATAGGTTTTGGAGTATGATGAAGATTTGAAATATTATTACAAACATGGATATGGAACTCATGCTAACAAAATAGCGGGATGTCCTCTCATTAATGACATGTTCCAGCATTTAGAGTAAGTTGTGAAGAAACATTTTCAAATTTGATCAAGGTATAAATTAAGCTGTCAGATTATTTTAACAGTTTTTAGATATCAAATGAAATAGAAAACAAGTAGATCTGCCATTCCTAATTTTATGATTATTTATGATCACTGAATTGCAGATGAACTAGTAAAGCTTCCATAATGAACAGTTCCGATTTTGACGATTTATAATCTTTAAATTCCTCTGTGCTGTTACATGATAAAATTTAACTTTAATTAATTTTACTTCTTAATTGTATAATATTATTGTAACACAATAATGTATTAACAATGATCAAATTTTTCTAAGATCAGACTCGTAAATGGTCATCCATTCAGAATTTTATATCATTTTGTTAAAACTGTTGGAATTTCACTGAAATATCTACAAAACTTTTGTTTCCTTTATGGATTTATTATGGAGTTCACATGTTCTATAATTGCCGTTTTTAGTAGTACGGCAATAACTTATTGGAGTGCTGAATGTACCTATAATTTAAATCCGGTGTGAATAGTAAATTTCTTTAATCCCTACATTTCTTCAGGATTACTCCTGGCTCAGAGATGGGCATGATGCAACTAGGAGTTGACTCAACAATTGAGTGCCTCGATTTAATTCTGAGTTAACATTCTGAATACTTTATATCTAAGTGTAGGGTGTCAGTAAGCAGCTAAATAAAAAAAATAGGTTGCATTGACATTTCAAGTGCAATGAAAACTCATTAGCAAACTGAGATAGCTCAATAGCTGTTTCCTATCTCAAAGTGAGGATCATAAATCTATTTCTGGAGAGGACGGATGTTACTTCAGTATACTCGAAACTTCTAATATATTGATTTTTAAATCCTGAATAACAGTGGAAAACTCTTAGCCGTAAAGCCTAACCTTCCGTTGGACGGCGGCCACCGTAGGTCACATTATTTTGTTAAAAATAATAATTATTTTATATTAGAAAATCGAAATGATCTTTGTTTAGTAGAGAGTTCGAATTATTAAGTGATACGGAGAGGCTGAATCCAATACAAAAATAAGAATATTGCCATTGTTAATCAGTAAGTATAATATAATCTGTTCCATAATCCCATATCTTCGTTCCTTTCAGACGAGGCATGGCAGGAGCTTATGATCAACCAATAGGAGTGTTTTATTTCTCTCATTCCACAATGTTACAGCTGGTTCTAACAACACTTGGAGTAGCACAAGATGATCTTGCACTCAAATATGACAACTACCAAGTAAGTAAACTTGATTTATTTACATCCTTAAATTAATGTACCAACGAATTTTGAGTATTATAATACCTTTTAACGTACGCAACTGACAATCTTGAGATGAAAATCTTGTTTGTGTGCATGGGTTATTATAAGAGAAGGAAGACTGGGGAAAATCTTGGCAGGGATGATACAATTCATTGCTTATTTACTTTCAGAGTTATATTACACAATACGATGTTTTCTCTGTCTAAATGTGTATTTAAATGAATTATAATTTTGACTTCATCAATAAAACTTCATCAAAAAAGTATTTAAATGCATTATAATATTGACTATTCGCCAATAAAAGAAAACTCTGACAAATAAATAATGATAAAAAAATGTGATCCTGCTGACCCACACACAATGTTGAAATTTTCTCGTATATCTTTTTAACTTTGAGTTCTAATATTTTCATATTTCTTTTCAGTTTGAATCGAATCGTAGGTGGCAAATCAGTAGAATAGTTCCATTTGCTGGTAACCTTGGAGCAGTTCTGCTGAACTGTACTTCAGATTTTAAAGTTCAGTTTTATCTTCAAGAAAAAGAACTTATCGACTTGTGCAATTTCGGTTTATGTTCATGGCAAGAACTTCAACGTATGTACGGTCACATCATGAATAGCCAGTGCACGCAAAAGACTGTATGTGATCCGAATACGGCTGTTACTGTGTATCACAGTAATCTATTAATGTTCGCCACAATTGTGATTTTATTGTTTTATAGAAAATGAAATTAATTTCTTATCATTTATAATGCAAAGATCTCATTAATATGTTTTAATACTAACTGAGTCTTCGACGTTTTATTTTAGAATTTCGTTAAATACCATTTCTTGCCTATATAATATCAATTATATCATTATTTGCTGAAAGTTGTGAACATTACATCTGTTCTGTATAATAAATCAGTTTCTTATGATCTTAAGTATTCATTGACCCTAAAACGATAGTAATAGATATTACCATTGCTTCCTGATATTACTAATGTTCAGATTATGTAAACTTAACACACTACAAAAATCGAATTCAATTTAAGTGCATGTCTATAAAAATAAGGAAAATCTGCCTCTTTTCAGATCAAGTAAATCGATAGAAAGAAATGGAGGAAGAAGAAAAACCATTTAAAACGCTAAAAAGAGATATTATCTAAAACACTTCCATAGTTCTCAGCTGATCATGGAAAAATATACATTGGTAATTAATATATCTAAGAAGTTTTTCAGTAGCTCTGACGTCTGAAGTGGAAATTCGACATGGAACTAAGAAATTTATGCTAATCTGAAATGCTGAATGAATGAGATTGGAGAGATACTGCCAAGGTATATAGAATAGTGGTAGTGAAGCGAGCCCACTCACGAGTTCAAAGAACGCTCGATAGTTTAGACAAGCAGAGTTTGAGCGAGCTCAGTGGAGCTTTGAGCATGAGCTAGCTCCATAATTTTAATTTTATTGCCATCATTATCATTTCAAATAATACAGCAATGACAAACAAATATAAAACTACTCTCAGCTTGTTTTTAAACCCTGAGCATGTTTTACTCAGCAGTCTGCTGCCAGGCGAGCGCAGAACATTAGGCTGAGCTCAAAGCTAACTCGTTTAGAGGCTTTAGACGAATCGAACTCGAGCTTTACACTGACGAGCCGACCTCGACGAGCTGCTTCAATAGCTCGCTCACCAACAGGAACAGCACTAAAGAATAAGTTTAGTAATCTGGTTTTCTTTTCTTGGAATACTGGTTGAACTTTAGGTTTCTTGGAGGAGTATAGTGCCTCTATTGCAACACTTACAATTATGAAGTTTTTGATTATTTAGAAATAAAATTCAATGCGTAGAATCAAAACAAAGAAAGCATAAAATTTTGCATTACTCATAAATACTAGGACTGTTTTTACCATCTCATGTCAACAGAATTCACCAGTATCATAGATGATAGGTCCTGACACCTAAATTTTTATCGTAACATCAAATGTTCACTCTAGTTACTTATTCAGATGTGTTTTCCCATAATTGTACAACTTATAATGATTGAAAATTCTAGTTTAAAAAAAAATAATGTTTCGAGAGCAAATGAAATTCTTTTGACATTTTCATCACAGTTAAGTACTAACCTGATTTTTACATATTGTGAATAATTTACAGTAGACGATTTAGTATAGGCCTCCTGTGCAAAATATTGAAAGATCAAGGATGCAATTGATGAAGAATAAAAAATCCATTATCTCCTATTAAACACATTTATTACCTTATCCAAAGAAAAACAAATATATTTATAATAAAATAATAAAACACCCATTTACGATACACTTTTGATACGAATATGGAAAGATATGAAAGCTAACTTTAAGTACATTTTTCATATCCAAACTTTTGAATATAACCTTTTACAAAAAGGATATTTTACAAAAATGTAAAAAAATGCTCAGTATTGTATAAAATTCTGAAAAAGTGACTTTTCCTACGATATAAAAATTGGACAGTTGTTTATTGTAATTGTTGGTCCTTTAACGCTAATATATAAAATGAACAATAATAATAATAATGAATCTACTTCACATATAAGGAACTTACAACATAATATTCTATACAATATATTGAGTGGACTCAAATTCACATTAAAATAGTTTCAATGCAGTTGTGACTATCATGTCGATAATTACGAAAAATAAGCAATAGCAAAAGTAAACAAAGTCCTCTAAGGACAGAAGAAAGTTCAGTTAAATTGAACAGCAATAATGGTCTCGTTAACATAATATTACTGAATAAAATATATGTCATGGAAATAAAATCTTAAGTTACTTATCCCTGCATTGTATGGTAACATTAACAAATCATCAAATCTTGTCACATTTACAAAATTTCTTTTAGTCCATTGATATACCAACTTGAGTATTCTGCTTTTACAACACCACACATACATAATGAGATACATCAATATTCTTAAATGCAAAATAAAACTATGCACCAGCAGCGTAGCTTGCACTATATAGCAAATTTATCATATCCCCCACAAAAAGATTCAATTTTTCGTTGTATACTACTCAGACGGATAAAAGCAGTTGTACAGCCAGATCAAATACAGTACTTGTGGAATTAACTAGCAAATAGCATCTTTCATATCAAATTTCATTTAATGATAAATGTAAATTTAGGGCAATAAATAAAATATAGCATGCAGTTCAAAATGTTCATATGCAGTAGGTGTTAATAACTTAAAAAAAACTTTATTGTTGTCAATTGTTCAAATTCATTTTTCCCCCCTTTTGCAAAAAAATTGTAACGAGTGCTTTTAAGACTTATTAAACAGTTTCATATTTACCATTAATTAAAACTTGATAGTCTTGTAAACATTCAGTTAATTCCAAAGTATAATACTACAAGTTACGTTACTAGTGCCACACCTTCGATATCCTCCTTAGTACTCCCATTTAGTGGCGTTTTCATAATTGTTATCTCCACACTTGAAACCTCCATTCTTCTCAGCTGATAAGTAATTTCCACCTTGTACTGTCTTGATACAGATTCTTGTTGGTTCTCGCAATTCAATGTAGAAGCCTTCTGCTACTTCTGAGTCTGCAGTCACACCATCTCCCAAGTGAAAGTATTTACCATTCTGACCTAAGATGGACAACAAATTAAATTAGATTACAATTGCAATGGCTTGTAGTACAAGAGCATCTAACATGTGACAAAAGGAAATAAGTTAAACCTTGATAAGCTAATTAAACAAAAAATCATAATATATTTGTTGAAGTAATACAGTATTAAAATTACATTATACATACTGCTCATCTGAAGACATCCAGATGAATCGAGCAAGGAAACAAAATAAACCTTACTAGAACAATTAAAGCTTTCCTTTCTTTACCAGATTTAAAAAAAATAATGAAGGTAAAGATATTTTTAATGTTCAAGTGAGAGTTGTATGGACAAAAATCTTATATATAAAAAAAACTAAAAAACTATGAAGGTATTCCTAACTGATTAGTAAATTTCCATCAACACAATTTGTATCCCCATCCTGGTATTCATTACATTTTAAATAATATAAAAATGCTACAATTCTTACAAGTTAGTAGTTGCAGTCACACCTTATACCCTTCTCGCAAACATAAGGCCTACTTCTCGTTAGTACAGTACCCTAACACACTAACAAAAGGGCGGACAAAAGAATCAGTGGTGTTTACTATTGTATACAAAACTTCTCCTGTCAAAATCATCAATTTTCCTAAATACATTCGGGCGTCATATTTGTGAGGCAAGTATACATTTGGGCACATATATACATGAACTATTTGTGAGAATTTTTAGTTATTGCTAAAACTCTCGGACTTTGCAACTTCTAAGTTAATTCTTTTTTGTTTTAGTGCCTACCTTTAAAATGTACAATTCCCTTATCTCCTCTTTCTACTTGTATTGTTTCATAATTGGCTTTATTGCATTCAAGCTTTGGTGAAGTTGGACTCTTGTAACCAACAAATCCTTGCTCACTCTTCAGAACTAAGATTGGTCTGGGGAAAAAATTATTTAATCATCATTAGCAGATTGTAAAGAAGTTTGGTAGTTCTTGGTTCACCCTTATTAAAGATAAAATATTCCTTAATATTGACATTGTTGTTACCGTACACAATTGTTAAAAATTTCTTGAAATAAGAATGCAATTTTATAGGAACACAAAATTGAATCACCAAATTTCTGATGAATACAAGTACTTTTCTCATTTATAATCAAAGATTAATCCTATTCCTTAAATATAATTTACAAACAATAGATAGTTTACAAAAATGAATGAAGTACAAGAAACAACTTAGGTTATATAATAAGGCTGCTTTATAGAAATAATTTATAGTACAAAATATCAAGCTAAATACAGTAAAGTGGAGTACTTTTTTAAAACCATAAAAAGTATGTTAAAATTTATTAATTTTTTTGAGGATATTTACCACAATGTATGAAAAATAGAGTATTATTAAAATTTCATGTAGGTATAACTATATGAATGAATGTATCTGATGACAGATAATATTTTGTAGTCTCAGCAACTTATAATAAGAGTTAAAAAAAAAAGAAAAAAAAATATACCATCACTATGGTTACTGCTCTGTTAATCGGATTGTCCAAAATTTATTTTAGTACCTGTTGATAAGATAGAAGTAGAACTTTGCATTTTCTTCCACAGCATCATAGTTGGCATAGAGATGACCTGATCGTTTTGTTGCAATGAATTTTCCATTGTTGGCACGGAAACCAACAGAACCATCTTCTTGCCATACAAGGTCAAAGAGAGCATTTGATGAGCTGGAACAAACAAAACAAAGTAATTAATAAAGTTTTTTATATGATAATAAAACTTGTTATATTATTTCAATTGCAGTAATATATTCCAAGGTTCTCATTTCTTCTTATTTACTTTTTACGTTTTTCTAAAAGACAACGGCAACACCCACTTCTAAAATTTGCCTCCTCTCCACCTAAAAACGAAACGTGGAAATTCTAAACTAAGACTTTTATTTAATAATCTAATTTAATTTCTAATGAGTACCGGTATATCAGTTCAGATATACCTAATGTAATAAAATCGCGATCAAATATATGAAAATGTAATAAAATCGCCTTCTATGCCGTAGTATGCGGAGTTGCAGTTGAAAATAAAGCAATTAGACCGATTAAAAAAAAATTATAATGAATAGAGAATCATGAAAGTGCATCTACCACTTCTGGGCTTATGTTTCTTTTTCTTCCATTCTTATTTTTTATGTCCTCTGAATGAAAGAAAACAGAATAACTCCTCTCGTTCTTTGGTATCACCCAATTGACAGTAAAGTACTTCTCAACCCATTATAGAGTTAATAAATCACGTTGAAGCAGTTCAAATCAACATCCCCGTTTTTTCTCCCTCACATTCTTATTTCTATACTATTCCACGTAGTAATCCCTTGTTGTACTTAGTGATGTTCATCTCCCCCTCCCTCCCTCACTTTCTTTTTTATTCTAAAGATTAGCACAATTCACTGTACAAGATCAGACGCCGTGCTTCCGGTCACAGTATCACAAACATGCATTATTGTACGCAGATGTCAAAAACCTTATGTCACAAATTACAACAATGAATACAATATTACATTTTTGATTATATCAGGTGCATGAAGATTTTTTTATGTACTTAATAGCAAATTTTAATTTTCCTTCGAAATCAAAATAAAGGAATCTGGCATTGACTTGACGTGTTCGTGTTTTACGCCTTCTGCGCCCTCACCATACTAAATTAGAATAAAAAGAAATAAGTATTATCTTGTTGATATTTTCTTTATAAAAATATAAAAATAAAAGGAATTGTCAATTTTTAAAAATATAACAATAGAAAATAGCATTTTGCGTTTCCATAATTTATCCACAATATTAAATATCGTAATCTACATTTCAACCTTCAAAGTTAGTTGGCTAGAGATGGAAAGATTGTTGTTTCCAGGTCGAGAAGTTTTTATTGCTCTACTCCAACTAAAATTTTCTGTCGTGTTCTTAGCTTACTGAAAACAGACGAGAAAACTGCTTTGCAAAACTCGAAATCTCCAGAAAATCTTTAAAATGCCATATTTATACCCAGAAAAACATATATACAATAGTATTTTAACGAATTATGGTAACTGTAGGAGGTTTCCAATTATCTCCTAAATTGAGTATGACAAATCTACAATCATGATACTCTTAATCTTCTCACTTCACGAATTCGCTATTTCAGACACCTGCACATTCAGTTAGAAATAAATTCGCATTTTATCTGATTTATTAGCGGAACGGTATACTCTACTGTTATTCAGCATTCCGCGATTCGGAATGAAGACAAAAATGCAGTTATATAGAAGCAATAAAGTAATCGGTAGTCATAAAGAGGGAAAAATTACTCCTGGTAATAAATTAGTGCAAGCCAATATATTCCGTGTTCCAGTTGCTTCACGTTATCTTCTGCAGTGAACTAAATTAATGCTTCTGCAATTTATTGCTTTGTAGTTTCATTTTATTTAAAATAATTAGAAATTACACAATTCAACATTTGCGTCAACGGAACCTATTAAATAATATACATGTACTTTTAAACAGAGATGGTCACAAATTGGAAGCGAAATGTTTTGATACCGTACAAAATCTGAACGGATCAAGCGATATAAAAACTGGAAGTGAAATTCCCATGATAGGCCTATTATTCGTTTCACTTGAATTTTAGAGTAAACATGTAACATCCCACTTTCTTTTAGTACACACCCAACCTCACTAATCTGTCATCGTAGAATATTATTTCAGGGTATTGTTGTGAAATATTCGGGCAACAATTCAATAATGTACATCTTCATCACGGAGAAATACGTACGCTTGACAACGTTTACTCTAAACTTCAAGTGAAATGGATAATAGTCAGTTTTGAGGAAGTTAAAGTTAAAGTAAAATAACGTCAATTGGTGTTTTCAATTATATAATAATACGAGAGTATTAAATGTTCATATAATTTGTTGTTTATAGAGAGGTGAGGAAATGTTTCTTACGTTCACACTATTGAAGTATTGATACATTTTTCAAACGGGTACCAGAGATGGTAACTTATTACTTCAGAAGTAGCAATGGTTTCTCGTCCTGTTCATGACGTGATCAGTGGGAATTGTCTCTCGGTTCTCAGTCCGACGTCACCATAGCTTACTTTTACAATGAAAGAATGAAAAGATGGAACATTAATCTTATACATTAAAATTATCCAGAGCAATTGGTGTTTCTTGACAAAATCGTTTCTGTAGATAACGGTCCTCAGCTCTCTCTGGAAATTCACGTAAGGATTCGTGAGTTTTGGAAAGTATCAGTCGAGTATCTGAAATAATGCATCCTCAAAGAAATAATATTTCTTACCGTTTATCTGCTCCTGCTTGTATTCCTCCTCCTGTTTCGAGTGTCCAGTATTTATCTTGCATTGTGCGTAAGTACCAACGTTTCGTACAAGAATCAAACTCCAGTTGGAAGGTCTCGTGGTCTGAAATTTCATCCTGATTCGCTGTTACGTCAACTCCTGAGGAGATACAAATTTAGATTGATTCATTATAGCAAGCATAAAATGTAAATGTTTATAAATTATAGTAATTAACAATGATAAAATTAAAATATGCAAATTTCAATTTGTATAATTATATCAACACGACACTCGGATGACAGCACTGATGCAATGAACAGGAAAATTCGATACGGAGAAGAACTTACCATAATTACATTTTAGAATATTGAATCTTGAATGTCATATTTTTTATGATAAAAAAATCAAAGAAATACTCTATGTTTTTTTAAAATATTTCTTTCTGTAGTAAAAAAAATCGGCGATGTTTTTTTGTTGTTGTTGTGGACCATAGTAAAAATACAATTTCGACATTTCAAACTTCGTTTCATTCTGCTATAGAGAAGAACTATAATTTTTAGCATGATCCACATCCACACAAAAGAACTTTGATTCACATCAGCATGTTTATGCACCTTTGTCATAACTATGGAAGATAGGATAAATAAGCATATTTTACGAAGATATTGACTTCCCATCAATCATCTAAAACATTATTCTTGATCTACTCCTTTGTAACATATTGTTTAAAACTACTACTTGCAGAATGTATTGGGGAATGATATAATGTTAAATAAAGATCTCCACAGATTCGTTAAAATATATCAATGGATGTTGTGACTTGTGAGAGATACTATCAAAGCAGAATAATGTACCGTATAAATAATCTAATTTTATCTTTCTCCTTTTTTAATGGTAACGGAAATTTAATTACTTTCGTTGATTGATATTTCATTTACAAATCAGACATGATACATAACTGAAATCATGTGACAAACTCAAGGGTATATAATAAATAGAATGTTTCCATGGACAAAAAACATTTAAATTGTAAAATATATCAGTAGGCTACTACAATACAGCCTATATTATTATGAATTCTTAATTCTGATGACTACCGGTTACGACATGATGATAAAAAAGAAAGATTTTAAATTTAATCATTTAAAGGTATGGACATTCAAAAATTTTAAAATAAATTTCAATTCCCTAAGATATTTTCGATTGCAGTTATCCACCCTCGAAGAGAACTGAGTAGCTCACCAGCTTTTACGTCGCAATTTTAGAATTGAAGAAACCTTCAGAAAAATGTTACGTGTATTATAAAGTAACACCATCGTAATGTTCTGATCTAACTGCGATAAATTTTTCATTACAATATAACGTGAGTTTCCAACCGCACCCACGACATGCATCTTCCTGACGAAATCTCCTTCATTCAAAGTTAATGTCACACCGCTTCAAGTACATGGGAAAAATTCCCATCGCCGCAAATGATGTAATAGCATCTATTGAACCAAATTTTTCACAAGTTAGTAACGCTATATACAAGTCCATTCAACAAAGACAGGAAGTGAAATACAGCAAAAAATGAATAAAAGATAACGCAGCATGTATAGAGGTACTCCTTCATACAAAGGAGTACTTTTAATAACATTGTACATCTTCTTGTGGTTTGCTATATGTATGGCCGTTCGTTCACCTGATGAATTCCTACATGATTCTGTACTTAAATTCAAAATCATCCCAAATATACATTCAACATAAATAACAAAATGTCATGTCACTAAACTGGCATTCATGTAAAAGATATCTGTAACAACAAGAGTAACTAAAAATATATATACCTGTATAATAAAAAAACGCTCACTTAGTTTAAAAAAAGATAATTAAAAAGGACGAAAGAATAATTTCCGAATAACATTTTGCTATTTGTTCAAATAATTTTTTAACCCATTTTAAATTTTTAATATAAATATACATATAACTGTCGATTCATACACCGCCAAAACAACTTGAGAATTAAATTATACTTCAGTCAGTAAATCAGAATTTTTCTTTGGAATAAAAAGTAAAACAAAATAATGTCGTTCCTTCCTGTCATTTTAATGTACGCAGCATTTTGTAAAACTCGCAATATTTCGTAAATGGTGTCGGTACAGTAAAATCATAATTACTTCATCAGAAGCGAAGCTATATCTGCTTCGTTTCTTGTGTAAAACGAAATATACATTTGGACATGTCTAAAAAGCTTTTACACTTTCAACTTCAAATCAGGAGCAGGAATGGCGAATGGGTGAATCATAAAAAGGGATGGAAAACGTTTCCACTTAAATTATAAAGATAGAAAAAGGAAGCAAAGAAAGACGACTTTCTCTCGCCCTTCTTTTAAGGTATACTTCAAAAGCAATTTACTATTGTCTATGTACATCATTACAAGCAATAAAACAGAGGAACTTTATGATGTTTAAAATATTTCACAGAACATTTACCAAAATTAGGTTCACTTTCACCCGTTTCAATAATTGCAGTATTTCTTCAACACCAGCATGATCCTAAACAAAGTAGGTTGGGAAATGTCAATACACAACCGCGAAACAAAGTTTAAATTCATCAGAAAGATAAATTAATGTAAAATTAGAGAAATCTTATTGTTTCGTCTGGCGCAATATGGTTTCCCCTCAATACGGAAATATAAAAATTAATAATTTTCTTGTAAAGAATTTAATCGCGTAGCTAGGATATTCAGGAGACAAGCGTACTGTATGTGCACATCTGAATTTAATTATTACTGATTCTAACCATAATAAACTAATATGAAATAAAAACGGTCTTAATCTCCTTCAGAAGTTCCTTGTATCATAAGGTCAAACATTTCTGCTGATTAATATAATTATTATTTGGATTATTTTTTAGCCGTGGGGTGACTCATTTCAATATTCAGCTCCCTTTCAAAGGAAGTATAAGTCGAACTGATGTGTTTACTTACAATTTATTATTTTCTTCATTCTCGATCCTAAATTTCCTGATCGCAACTTTGCGTTTTCATGTCCTCCACTCTCTGCAAATCAGTATGTGAGTTGCATCGGGTGTGGGGGAGATGTTGCGTTTCCATACCTCCCTTTCGGATCAATACTTGGAATGATTTTCTCGGTCAAGTTCAGTGCCCTTACACCGCCCCACCCTCTATCAACGACCTTGCCAACTAAAGATATGACTCCGGAGCAGGACGATTTCTACCTTACCACTTACTCTAATTAACGGATATACGCATCAAGGCGTTAATACTTCACACATACAGCTGATTTATTCACTTTAGCGAGGGATGATTCTTATCTCGTTATGGAAGAAACACTGCGCCAGAAAAGTACTCGAAATATCAACAGATTCGTTTGATAACGGTTAAAGGGCTGTAAAACGTATACTGTATTGGAATCTATTAGGAAATGCAGTTGAATTGGTATATAGATCAACTCGTCAGTATATACACTATAATAATCCAGTATAACATAATCTCTTTTGACACATCTTTTGTTCTCTTCTATGGTTTCCTAACATTTGATTTAACTTTGTTGAACTGTTCGGAAATTAGCTTGGTATAAATCGTATAATAACCTTTTGGATCATACCGTATTATTGTAATATTGCTAACATAAAATTATCTCAGCTTGTGGTTAACTTGAACCTGAACCTTTTAACCTACCGTACGCCAATTTATTACTCCCTAGAAGTTTATTGTAAGTACGAGGGTTATGCTGAAATTATCTGGATACTCCCAAACTGAGCATCGTACAAACATCCGGGATGGCTCATTTGAAAGCTCATGTTATTATCGTATCTGAAAAAACAGAGTCTCTGTCTCCATTGAAGAAGCTTGTATACCACATTATATTGCAAGAAATCACAGTATTTCGGGATAACGCTTGAAAATGCCATTTCGGATTATGATTTTACAGTATCTCTGCAGCTGTTAAAATAAATGGTGTTGACTTTAAACTTTTGTAACATCATTAAACATTAAAGTTCAATATTACAGAATTGATTCCATGAATTTGAACTGCTTTTAAATGTTTTAAATAGGAATTCCTCTCTGATATACGGTATATTGAAAACACTCTTTAAGAAAGATCGGTTGAGCTAAAAAAAATTATCTGATCATAGAGATAGATAAAACCTTGTACTTTAGATCGGCGATATCAAAAATCATATTTAAGAACATTTTCAACTCAACAAAATATGTAATCCGTCACTTTATTGATTATTGAAAAGTCGACTTGATGTCGTTCTTACAATAAAACCACTTTACAGAATATTCCAACAAGATTTCACTAAAGTGTTGTCTTGTAATGAATAAATATAATATCAACGTTCAATGGCACCAAAATAATAATAAATTGGTAAATCATTATCCGAAACAATAAACCAGCTTTATCCCGATTCTATGATTTTGCGCCATGTAATGGGGTATAAAAACTGATACAATAAAAATAAAGATTTGATTTTTCAAATGTATAGCGATAACATGATCTTTCAAATGAGCCATTCCGGAAGGTCGAGCTATGCTCAGTTTGGGAGTATCCAGATAATTTCAGCATGACCCTCCGTACGTTCAGCCTATTTTTAACTTTACCGGGTACGCACATAATATAAAATAGTATTAATAATTATATACATATTATACATGTTTACAAGAACTTTATAGGCCAAGTTTTTCTCTTCATTTCTATTGAGAAAAACTTATTATGTTCATTTTTCAAAATTTCTCTCCATTTCTGTTGACATGTGTAGGCCTATTGTTATCGATTGTTATGCTGCAGATAGTTCCATTCAATTTCCATCCGTTAACTCGTTAGTTTACAAATTACAAAAATTTGCATAAAAAATTGCTCGAGCATAATAAATTCCACATCGTGTTTGAAATTTGAATGATGTAATTCAAGAGTAACTTTGTCAGAGTACAAATTACACACAATATCCAGGTACATGTTAAAATTACACGCTAATCAGAACTGAATTAACTACACTGCAGCAGGGGTTGACGATGTTAATCTACAAGGAATAACTAACTCGTAAGGTTAACTACATAACATCTGCATATAAATACTATTTCAACTACATTTATAAAGAGAATATGACTCCACGAATCGAAATTTCGATATTATAGTTTACTTTATTTACCAACTTAATTTGTTCCAATTTATTCAGCTTTTCTGTTGATGTTCATTTTTCTCTGTTACAACAAAAATTCCGAGACGCAATTTTCATTTGCTGTTCATTCTCTTTTCAAAATAACTAATTGTTTAGTACACAATTACACTGAATGTCAAGTAATTCTATTTCGCTTGTTAACTGCAACATGGAAGGAAAGTTGACCTTTGAACGAACGAGCGAGAGAGAGAGCACAATCGCATTTATGCTGTTTCCTTTTTTCCAAAATGTAGTAAAAAAAGTGTATGATTCAGGGTTGGAAAAAAACGGGTTTTATTAAAAAAGCCCAGCAAGGTGGGTTTTATTAATTTGAAGTAATTTTTAGATTAAATAGTAATTTTCTTAAACTGACATCACTTAAATATCTTTTTCTTACATGTTCAGATTTTCATAAATCATAAATTGTGTGATTTAAATTTATTTTTGTCACATTCATAAATTGATAAAACTTCCAATTAGTCGAAATGTTAATCAAACAGAACTGAGGAAAATTTACCAAACTATAAAACCAAAAGGAGAAAGAAAACATATTTTTATAGTTTTGATACTAAAATAAATAAAAATTACATGAAATAATTAAAAAAAACGGGGTGGGTTTTTCTTCGGGTTTTTTTAAGGTGGGCCCGGCTGGGGAAAATTGTAACAACCCTGAAATGAATGAACCTTTTAGAGGAGATAATACTGTGTTTAATTCAAAGACTATTATCGGAAAAGCAACGAAGTAAACATATAAAAATCAGAGATCTTCCATTTCAGGGTGCTAGAAACAGTCCGGTTTTCCCGTTCATCTTTCGGACTACTAAATTCAATATTAATGATTACGTAAACGTTAAAGTCCCATTAATTTTCAGCGGGAAGTCTCGATTTCCAACACAGATTAAAGGTCCCTCGAGAATCGAGTACAATAGAGAACAAAGAAAGTGAAACGAGACTTGTGTGTGGGAAAACGGGGCCTGTCGCTGAAATAAACTACACGTTTAATATAATTGTTTAGTTGGCTTTTTACCTTGTTTGACTGAAACATAACGTCCATTTAGTGCTGCAATGAATGAAGCTTGTGGTAGTGAATCTTCCAGAGAAAATAATTCATCCTTCGTCACAGACTGACTGCGGGTCTTTAGCACAGCCTAGAACACAAAAACAGATTTGTTCTTGTATTATGTTTCTGAATAAAATGAAAAAAAAATCTGAAGGGTACGCCAACGAGAATTTCGTGCCTCGTGGATAAGAACTATGGAAATTTTAATTAAAAAATTTTGAAAATAGAACTTGAACACCAAATAATCGTAATAAGTCAACCTTGATAAACTAAAGATACATAATTATACGGTATAGGATAATTATTTCAATAATAACCATAATTAAACTGAAGAAACAACGATAAATTTGAAATATACAGGCTACTATTATGACATAATTATTTGTGAAAAAATAGAGATAGACCTAAGTATTATAACTTACTTTCGATCCAATTGGTGAGAGATACAAGCCATGGCAATCTCTGAGCGCCAGGTAGCCATTATGGTATTCTGCTGCGAAGAGACAATCTCTGGTGCATTGCACTAGCAACCTTCCGTCCCTACATAAATATTTGTTATTACATGTATGTAAAGCATATCGTTCATCTCGGAACTCCAATGTAAAGAGTGTGTCTTCTCCCCAAGGAATATTAGCGTCGACTTGAATTTCTTCCATATTTTCGGAAAGGTGGGCGAAACGTTTGCGACCAAGAGAGCGAAGGTTTACCTGTGAACAAAACGAGAGTAAATTATTAATTAACAAGCTAGTAATAAAAGTAAATCAGTTTATTTCAATGAGTACTGAATCGTTTTTGTCTAACTGTACGTGAGATGGTGAGAATCGAAGGCAATATTTTTACAATATTTTTGAAGCATAGTATACAACTGGAATTCATTATTCCAATTTACCTATAGTATAAAAAACCGGCCCTAACATAATAAATTTGGTCAATCAGCATTAATGTCAGGTCAGGGTATTAACATAATATACATTGTGAAGTGATACTTCTGGTATAGATTTACAGCTATAGGTGGAAAATAAAGGAAAAACTGATAGCATTTCTATTCGGTAGGGCTATAATTATAAAGTAGGCCTCTTTAGTCTGTAGAGCTATTTCTTTACACAAATGAGCTCCACTGTCGACT
Source organism: Campodea plusiochaeta (assembly GCA_034698565.1). Classification (NCBI taxonomy): domain Eukaryota; kingdom Metazoa; phylum Arthropoda; class Diplura; order Rhabdura; family Campodeidae; genus Campodea; species Campodea plusiochaeta. The sequence goes on from JAQIWE010000843.1 coordinate 18,266, forward strand.
TTTGAAGTTTTTCACTATTCGCAATATGAAAGAAATTAAAATGAAGTAGAACATAAAGGCCATTCTTCATGCTCAGTGTAGTTCGGTAATTAATGAAATAGAAATATTGCGAATAAAGCACCGTGCTCTATAACTATAATTTTATATTATCCTGTCAGTGTGTATCTTCCTTGTATTCCGTCAGTTGAATTCCGGAAGTATTTTAAATGTCAATTACTCAACTACTCAAGCAAGTCACACACTATTATATTCTACTTCAACAAACCGAATAAATGACTCACTCATCTTTTTCAAAGGATCACCCATACCTCGAACAATATAGTTAAAAAGTGATTACGTAAGAATAAATTATGATTCCGAAATTTTGCATTTAGCTTGAAAGCGAAGTGTTAGCAGATGGCACATCAACAGAGAACAAGGACTAAAGAATGAACATGACGGATTTTTATACTCTCTCTGTCTCTGGCAATCGAA
>JAQIWE010000844.1:0-18736 GCA_034698565.1 Campodea plusiochaeta
GTCTCGGTCTCGGTCTCGTTCAAAATAGGTGGTCTCGGTCTCGGTCTCGTCTCGTTAAAAATAGGTGATCTCGGTCTCGTCTCGGTCTCGTTAAAGGTCGAGACCGAGACCGAGACTTGGTCTCGGTCTCGGCTGGTCTCGTAGGAACCCTACGTAAAGCAAATGACTTTCCAGTTATTTGGAATTTCATATGTACAGCACTGTGAGCACACAACCTACAGCAACCAATAGCATTTGACCACATTACCACTCTACTGCAGAATGTCAACTCGAATCAAACAAATCTCATTTGACGGTAATAGTAGTTTATTTTTTCCACTTTTCCGCGGCGCGTCAAATTACTCGTAATGCTATACAGCTTGGAAGAGTAAGCAGATTACAGTTCTGTTTGTATACGTAGATTGAAAAATAGACGTTTGGTTGACAGGTTCTAGGTTGTCGCCTATTTGGATTAGTTTGGCTTTAGAGGTATTTTTATGTTATTTATTACATTTGATTGCGCCGCAATTTGACAAACATTTTCTGAGTTCAGAAATTCTTCTACTCATCCATGGTTAACATTTTTAGTTTAGAAAATAATGAATTGTCTGATTTGGGATCTTGTAACTCAAACCAATTTTGTAATTTTTTTTGTGTTTCTAAGTACTTTCGTACGAGTATATATCTAAAAGCATTTATAGTGAAAGTGCTGTATTTGATTAAAAAGTGTGAAACAACACTACGCCCATGGACAATGATCATTCAACTAGATTAATGCTGCTTATGGTTTTAGCAGTAAGAAATTTCTGAAGGAACAGAAATCAAGAAGACTATTGCATAAATATTATATGATAATATGAATATCACTTGTAACAGGCGTGTAGTTCCTCCATGTATTAGACAACATTATGAAATCAGAATTTAAAAATTAATGTTTCAAAGACATTACATTGTGACTTATGACTGCCTAAATCGATCTAAATACGGCACAAAATACTCTATATTTTCATTCAAATGTCTATCTTCAAATGCTAAATTATCGAATTCACCATTCATTCCTTTTCGCCATTCATCTGCATACAAATTCCTCGTTTATCGTAAGAACCAATATTTCTTTGAAACGCTTTCGGTGTTCTTTGCAAATTCAATTGAGATTGAACGAGTGTACTTCCCTTCCGATTCCAACGATTTATAGAGAGACTTTTCTCAACTTGCGTGACTCTTTTATATATATGGATGTTGTATAAGAGTATAAAAATAACACTAGAAGGATCCTAAAATAAACTTTACATGTATAAAGTTATCAGTGAAGTACGATCGAAATATTAGACATGTTTACAATTGATCTGGAATCATAAATATTTTAACCTCTTTTGATGTTGTAACATACGAGACTGCTATGAAGTTTGATATACATGTATTATGTATATATATTTCATTGTAAGAATTGACATACAGGTATCTTTTTTGGGTATTCTTTGATCTCCAAATTGTTTCTTTAGTGATGTTAACAAGTTAAGGACCTTCTATGACTTCTTTTCTGTTAATGCTCCCTTGAAATAATTATTTATACACGTATAATGTAGGATACTGCAAATTTTCTCAGCAATAAAACAGTAATATTCACAATATTTTTCTGACGTAATTTCTTTACTGCCGTTTTTCATGTGGTATACAGTGCAACCTCAATATAATTATGAAAGGTATTGTATAATCCCACAATTTACCATGAACTTTGAAAATTACAGTATATTATCAATGATCTACGAAGGGTATTAACAGCTTTGAAACAAAGTAACAAGACTGCAGAATGAAGGTTAATCCTGTATTAAAGTTCGCCTTTATGGTTACATTATTTTAATAAATCGTGTTGATAACTCATTTTTAAGCACTGTTATGCATTTTTACACGATTCCGATATAATATAATTTCTCTTTCCCGCTTTATACTGAAATTCCTAACATATATAATTACTGTCTTTCAGATTCAGTAATTTTTGTAATAAAATGACTGAATGAAACTTGACTTACTTGATAGCTTCTATCATCTCCAGTCCCATTTTGACACAGTTGTCAGCGTGATTAGGTCTTGACACTGGAAGTCCTGACACACAGTAATAACAGTCTCCAAGGATCTTGATACGCATACACTGATTGTCCTGAAAAATTTATATTAATATAAATGACTGCTATAAACATCAAGTAATGTGATCACAAGTTGATAAATAACATACTGAAATTTGAAGGTTTTATGATCTTCCATAAAACAATTTTTTAAGTTTTAGTACAGGATTTAAATTGCTTAAAATTCTCCGCTATTATAGTGCTATAGACAAACTGGCTTTGTCCATAAAGTAGTTTTTGATATCTGTTTCTCACATTCTTGTGGAATGTCCAGTTTAAGCAAAACAACGAAAAACACTATTAGAAACTTTGACAAAAATGAATATACCGTTTGATCTGGAAGTAATGTTAAAGTAGCCTCCATCATCAGAATAAATACAAAATAGCGTTTCACTAGCAATATTTTAATTTCTGTATGACAGCAAGCTGTCACATGTAATGTAAATCTTACAATTTAAAAATGTATCGGGGTGAAAGGGATAACCATAACACCCAGTATTCTTATAAATCAATCAATCAATATTTGTTTCTTGTTTTCATCGGGAGGAAAATAATAAATAATAGAAAATTATAAAGTGAAGAATATTGCTTACTTCGATACACGGGTATATTACGAATTTATTACATTAATTATTTTCTTTGACTCCTGACGATTAGTTTACCATGTTTCAAAACTTGTCGCATATTAAATTATTTCAATGGAAAATTGGAATGCTATTAAACATTTCATTAGTTACCTTTTCCCGCATATTAAATATCTAACAAAGTTTCCAGAAGTTTCAAACATTACTTTGCAAAACATGTAAAATATAGTATAGCTAATAATTTAATATTTCGGTATAATTTCGTCATTCATTCATATAGTTCGACTCTTACCTGTGCAATTTGGTCAAATCTTCCAAACAATTCATTGAGTGTGTGGACGAGATCAGATGCACTCAACTTCTCAGATAATGGAGTGAAGTTCACAATGTCAGCATACAAGATACTGGAAAGAAATAGGAAGACTATAGAACATATAATAGTGTTTTCTATATAAAATAAATATTATTGAAAAAGCTGAAAATCATGTGTACCACCAAATAAAGTCAGCTGATCATTGCCATTTATTATGTGAAACCTAACATAGTATAGAATAAGTCTTGATCTCAGCAGAAAACTACGTCATAATTTGAAAATTTTTACAATTCAATTCATAAGTGTTTAGCAAATATTGGAATGTTCAGTTATTCGAATAAATGTTCAGGAGTAATTAAAATAAATTAAAAGTACTAATATTACATGTAAGTAACGAGATTAATTCTAAAAATGACTTTAGAAGTTTTGACCCCTTATACATTTTCATACTTCAATAATTTCACTGTGAAATAATGAAAGTTTCGACCTCAATTTCCATATGAACAACAGCAAATCCCCAATGGTTTTCTGCTCTACCTAGCGACAAATACCACTCGTTATTCACTATAGAACCATTTATTCCATAGACACAAAACTTCCAAAGAGTCATCCAATTAGCACACTCCTATTTTAACCACACAAATATTAATTAAAACTTATTGTCATCCACCAACCCAGTATACTGTATAGTAACAATAAAGTACAAAGAAAGAATGGAGTACCCTCTTTTCAGTCATATCTCTCCAGCGTCCATCATCTAAATTGGACGTCGCCCTTTGGTGCAGAAAGGAAAGTTGTATTCATGACATAAAAGGATTCTCTATGCAAAATGAGCTTTCCCCTGTTCCCACCAGATGACACTAATCACATTTGCTTGCTGCCATCATGAATTAGACTATGTGGAACTATACCTTTGACGCATTTGCTTACTCGTCGTAGTGTAATAATGTATCGGCGAAAGTATTAGCACGTTTTGTTACGTAGGGTTTTTGAGGTGGAAAGATAATGGGACTTTCGGTGTATTTGTGGAGAGTTTTAGATGTTTTTCATGGTTAATCAAGCGAAATGTTGATGTCGGCACTATACCAACAAATGACAATTCAGCTTGTATGTTTTTAATATGTGCTGTAGAAAGCATAATTTTTTATATAAGATCACAAGAAAAATAAATTCACAAATAGTGAAACAATGATCGCAATGTTTCTTAATAGAAAATGAAATATTTCCTCAATATATACATAAGTAACGGTTAAGTATAACACTATAAGATAAAGGTGAATAGTCCCACTACATGACATGAATGCACTTCGGTCATCGATGTTAGAGTCGATGTTTTCTTAACCTCGACACATAAATTGAAGACGATGTGGTCAGCGCTATGCTCCTGCCAGTTTTTACCCTCATGAGTTTTCACTCCCTGGCAACCATTTAAATTAGTCTCAGTGAATCCCGGCAGTCTTTCGGAGATTTATCAGAGCCTAAATAATTTTGGCATTGACCGAGATCGAACCCGCGGGACCTCTGGCGCACCAGTCTGATACCAAACTACCAGATTACGGCGACTGCTATATGATAAAGGATCTCAGGCATATTGTTAAAGTTTCAAAATTACGAGAAGAAAATTAGACACTTTCTTTTCATTATTCTTATATTAAAAAAATTAACCTGCACGTTAAGTCTAATCAATAAGAATAAGAAAAGTTCATTACATTTCTTTCGCAATTACGTACTCACGTCCAAACTAACCAGCATATTAGGAAACAATGTTCATAATTTCTGACATTCATTATGATATTATAATGAGAACATTCAAAACTCACAGAAATTACTAAGAAGATAACCTGAAAACATAGTAATTATAATATTCTACTTCCTAATTATAATACTCTCCGAGGTAATAATAATCCATACTTCTAGTTGAACGAGCACAATGGTAAATGAGAAGTTTTGATCTTACCTGACATTATTATGCCTCTGCACATACATCTCATGAAATCGTGTTCCTGAAACTCCACCTTTGTCCTGACATTCTTCAGCCATTTTCAGCATTATGCTGCGTTTCACCTGGAGGAGAAATAAGCATGTTAGTAATAGTTGATATACAGGATGGCCCAAAAGTTTTTGAACCGGTATTTAAACAGCAATTTCTCAAAAACGGAGATACTGACTTGGTTATTTCACGAAATTATAGCTCAGCCTTCGATCTTTCTATCGCTATAAATTTTATGGATCTACTCCGGCCGATTTTCGCCGCTTTCACAAAAAAAATCTAGAAATAAAAGTTACAGAATGAGATAAAATAACAAATAAAATAATTTAAATAATCTTGCAGATCCTGTTTTTGTTGTTTAATGGTATTTTTTCATCGTAAGAAGACTGGTAAACAACACTGTAACTTATAAATTTCCTTCATTGCTGCTAGAAACAATTTCAACTGAAATGCCTGATAACTATTGTTTTGGGTAATTCCTTTCAAAATTGGAATTCAACAGCACTTTCAAAATTGTGAAACAAGTTTAGGCTGTGATAGATCATGAGAGCGACCATATTGAGATTTTCGTTCAAAAATATTTTTTTTTGCCTCATATTTATTATTAAAAATTCTTTTTTCTCTTTTATTCATCTTACAACTTTTATCTGTGAAACGATTTCGTAAATTATCAATAGCGGCGGCATTAGACTTTCTAGATACCTAAAATTGTATATTTTTAGAAATAGCGAAGACAGGCCTTTCATGTGGTGAAAGACTCATAATTCTAGCTCTAACAGTACTTGAGAAATCACTGTTTCAAAATGGGTGTAAAAGTTTTGGGCCACCCTGTAGTTGAAGACTTGCTTTGAATATGACAGCAGATAATATTAATTTCTAAAATGTGTTAGATCTGCTGAGTAACTTTAAAAAATGCTGAACTCTTTTTAAATCAACTATAAGTCGCCAAGTTATGTAATTTTTGCTCCCCGTCTTTGTTGTGAAATATACTGAAGCATGATACATCAAGTACTGTAGTAAAATTATATAAATTTTTTCTGAATTCAAGAACAATTTGCAGAAACGTGTCATTTACTGAATAAGGGTATATGATCAATTATTATATGCTGATTTTATAAAGCATATACCAAACTAGGAAAACTATAGTTAGTATAAGATATAGATATATTATTATAATCTACGTACGTACTGAATTACGTAGATAAATGATATAATCTTTTCCCGCTTTCCTCGGAATTTCATTACTTGAATCTTGATAAAATTTACCTTCCTCAGAAGTATTCAAAGAAACATAGTTACATAAAAGTTTCAGAGAGCTTTTACGCAAATTTGGGCACACAACAGCAATAAAATTCATCCCTGTTTACACTTCCACATTCCCAAAAACCAATCAGAAAACACCAATTCCAATAAATCTCCAGAAAAATCAATTTTTCAAGAAACCCTCGTTTTTCTTATCTTCCAGAATTTATAGCACCAATAGCAATGCTTTGTATTCATAATGGAAATCTAAAGTACTTTTGCATTAATAGTACCGCTATACACTGAACGGAAACGTAGAAATCTTTTGAATAGGAATGAGAACCGGCAATAAATTCTCGGTTTGTTATAGATGGAGAAAAGTGTTGAAAGAAAAGGATAACAAATTATTTTCTTGCACGCAATGGCACTAAATGAAAATGGATGATAAGAGCTTATAAAAAGGTCTTTGAGGGTAATTGAATAAGGAACGTGTGTAAGAATGAAATAATGCACTTGCGAATATAATAAATGTCAGGGTCAATTGGGTAGTTTGTTTGTAATTTGCATCCTTTTGAAATATTATTTTCTACGTAACTATGTAGTGACGATGTGAGTAAAACTGGTTCAAAAGAGTACTTTACAATATTAACGAAACTGATATATGAAATTATAAAAGGAAGAAGATTCGTTGAAAAACTTTTTCTCGCAATTCTACATTTATAGATTCGAAATTCACGAAAAGTAAAATCGTTTACAAACTAAATGAGTGTTCTAAACGTTGTGAAACATTTGGAGAGTTCACCAACAGCTTCTATCCGATGCTAGAGAGGTTTGGCTTGAAGGTTTTCTTGAAGTCGTCTTCAAGAGTAGCTCACTGATTGGCTGAAATGAATGTATGACGTCACAATGTTTGAAGTCGAGCTTCTAGGCTGGACTTTTTGACTTCAAAAACTGATCTTGAAGCTGGGGGATTCAAGATAAAGCACATCCAAGTTTACTAAATTAAATCATAACTTGTCGACTAGTATTGAGAATAGTGCTGAAAATTAGCTCTTATTCATTCATGTTAAAAACAAAAATATGAAAATTCCGAAATTTATACATTAGCTTTTAGTCAAACACTTGTTTTCTGGAATCCTGTCTTCTAGCCAAACAGTAAATCTACAAGTCTTTTCAGAAGAAGTAATTTCACTTATAAAATCTAGAAGTTGGTAGAAAAGATTCAACTCAAACTGTCTATAATCTCTATCTCCGTTTGTAAAACTTCACATTAGAAGTTGAAAATTTGAATAACCACTTCTCTCTTTCCAGTTTAATACCCAGGCAAACCAGATTTAATACCCAGGCAAATCATCCAATACAGTATAGACAGTAATAAGGGAGGCCCATAAATTACGAAAGTTTTAAGAGTTTTGTAATAAGTGATGAATTATGGTCGTTAAAAAGTTGCACAGTAAGAGATATTTATGACTCCTTTAATGGTACTCGAATAAATTTTTTCAAATCATCAACAGATGTGCATGTTGATATCTCAAATTCTCAATAGATACTTTAAGCTCATAGGTCTTTGATTCATATTTGTAAAGTTTGTCAAAATGGAGGTTTCTCAAAATATGGGTCAAAACGGACATTCATATTTGTAAAGTTTTTCAAAATGGAGTAAAAAGTGTATATAACTGGTAATATTTCTATATTTATGTAATATCGAAATATTACCAGTTATATACAGTTTTTTATTGGTCTTTATTACTCCATTTTGATATCTCAATGTATTTTAACTTGATCCTTGTAAAATAAGTTTCTATAGTGTTATTTTTTTCTGAATTGATTTTTTGTATGCAGTTGTGAAAAAAAGAATCATCTGTCAATACTGTGTGTTTGTTACTCATTAGTTTCATCATTGGAAAAGTCAGTTACACATGTGTGTTCAACATTGATTATCGAAAAACCGAAACGAAAATACACTGTAGACTGTTCAACAGAATAAAAAGATCTGTTCTTTTTGAAAGTATGTAATTATGCAACTAGAAATCACATCTGCTATTGAGTGGATTTATTAAAAAAAGCTTTGTTGTAAACTGAAAAATATGATTTTTTATTATTGTGTTATGTGTTTTATATCAATTTGGTTAATCATCAAAGAAAATATTGGGATTTTTCCTGCACAAGATTGAAAAATATTTATCAAAAAGGCATATTTTTCAATAATTTATCTGCATACATAATTTTGCACCATATAATAATAATAATAATATCAATAGTAATGTCAAAGGCTGTGGATCAGTATTAAAGAAAAAATATCCAGTAGTGACAGTAATGAATTTACTTTACTAAAAAAAATAATATGCTGCACATAAGGTTTTAGAGTGGGTGAAATACTATATCATACTATTATAAGAAACTCATTGGTTACAGTAATTTTGAGTTATAAAGTAACATTTTGCTTCAACAATCCATATAGTCTATGTATGGAAACTGTACACTGAAAGCTCTATTTTTATAGATCTCATGCTTACAAAACTATACTCAAATATTCCCTGAGTGAAAATTCTTCCTTGAAAAGTGTGTACTGGAATTTTGCATTTACAGTAGTTTCTTTAAAAAAAATTCATACTCTAAAACTTATGTTAGTGACATTAAAATTCTATGAATTTTAAAACATGACATCGTTAATTGGATAATATATCATTAAATTAAAAAGAAGGATTTATTTGAACAAATTTCAAAAGCTGTTTTAACTTCAAACTGACTGTAACCAAAAGTATGAACTTTGGTGGTATTTCCACATAAAGCCGAATGAAAAACTTCGTTAAAACGACAAAAACAAAACTATATTAAAAACTTGTCTTCTATTTAGAACAACCAGAAAACGCACAAAAGAGCATTGGATTAAAATATTCTTCTGAACTTCAAAACTCTTTTCAATTTTCACTTCCAAATGAGCATGACGTGACAATGCTCAAAAAGTTTTCAAAACAATAAAAAGATTTCTCCCAACAAACTTTTTTCCTTCAGTAGATTAATTACTGCACGAAAAAGAATGCTCACATTTACTTCAAGAATACAGAGTAGTCAGATGTTAACAGGACAGTTATGCAGAAAAAATATTAATTTTAAACTGATATTTAATATACAAAAACTTCATACATACTTATTTTAATCAGGAGAAAGTTAGTGGGAAATTAATTATTACCGTAACGAGATGTAATAATTCATTGCTTTGAGAGTTGGGAAAACTCTTGCTGATCTTCAATGCATAGTTCATAAAATTCAGTATTAGGAAAATCAATATAAGAAACCCCCTCTCTTGGAATTTGATATAATACAAAATTTCTCTTATATTTAAAATAACACTGCACATTTATTACACAATGATATTTTCAAGATTAATTTTGACATGATTTATTCCAATTATTTCCTGTTCCAATTATACTTGCAGCTGAAACTTGCAATATACTGTACTGTAGATGTACTCCATTATCGATAATCCAATATAGAGCGTATTTATAGACTTTCACAGGAAATCACCGTGGAAGAACATATTGGAATTGAATAATATATTTGAAAGATCAACGAATGCAAACAAAGACTATTGCCAATGTTACAAAAGGCAATATGTTTCAGGCAAAAACAACCAAATAAATAGCATTGATTCTTTCTTTCTTTCTTCATTATGTATAGTGTTTATTTGAACAACAAAACAGACAAATGCTGTATAAATAGTTAAACACCAATACCAGTTTGAAACAACGAAGTGTAGGTATTTTTTCGAAAAGAAATATGGGACATGATCATGTTAATATTTAGATGGTTTTACCCCTAGCGATTGATACAACAATAAATACACAAATTATTTTTTTTGGACAGATGTGGGAAACGAACCCGACGCCTCTCGCTTTCCGGGCAAGCGCCTTAGCCACTTGGCCAACCTGCCACACCATCAACAATCATGCTTTAAAGTTGTATCTAAGCCGCTATCCCAATAGTGAAACACTATGTGTATACGAAAGCGAAAGGGAAGGACTATGTACTCTAGAGAACTGCCAATAACCCATCAATAAATAAATTGTTAAATTTTTATTTGTCTATTTATTGCTGTATCGACCGCTAAGGGTAAAACCATCTAAATATTAACATTGTATATTGCCCCCCTTTGCCTTATCTAAATATTAAGAGACATGATAGTAAAATGGATTTTTCAAGATGTTCACAATACTTTGTCCCGCAAAGAGTAGTTTCTGTTTGTGAAACAACAGAAGACAACACAAACACAAGACATTCCAGTTAAATAGATCCCGATGTTATGGCAATTATAATAAATACTATAGAAACAACCATCTACAACACTGAAGCAGCTAACACGCAAGCTGGCATAGTAAACGTACTGATAAGATCATAAAATAATAATATAGTTAAAATAATCTCTGTGGGCGGGTTACTATTTGCAAAAATTGAGCGGAGAAAGTGTTGAAGCACTATACAACGATATCATTTCTAACAAGACCAATTTCATTTCAGAATTCACCTAATCCAACAAAGTTTTCATTAAGCAAAAACTGATGCTTTAAAATAAAGTTATACTTTCTAAACTCTCACGAAATACCCTCATCCACATACATTTTAATCTCAACATACGTCAGTCACTTGTGAGACGCCTCTAATTAAAACTGAAGAAAAAGAAACGTGGCAACTTTACTCGAATATTCATTTAAGAAAATTGTCCCTTGAGCGTCTATAATTCACCCCTTTTGAGAGCTTTCTTAATATCATCTCTGATGCTCGGCGGAACTTGAAAAGGGCAAGAGTTTGCTCCCGTGCTTTTTGTACATCTGAGCCAGAGATGGATACTTTTAATTACTTTGCGTCAAGAAATTCAAAGAGACTGAAAATGACAAGATTTTGACAGGCGGTGGAAGGAACATGAATTAAAAGGATTTGGAATATTTCGGTGGATTTGTATAGTTCATCCAGGAGTATGAGTTTTGAGACGCCCACTGGTAACTATTGTTTAAATAAAATAGGATGTGGTTATATTAGCAATTGAATGAAATTTACCAATAAATGACATTCAAGTTTATCATTTTCTAGTAATACGTTTCAAATCCACAATGAAAATACAGAATATTGTCAATTCAATATTTCAGCCAAGATCGGAGTTATTTAAAAAATGGACATCAAGAAAAATCTGCAGCGGCTGGCCACTCATGGAGAAGAAATCATCTACACGTATTAAACTTGAGTAAAGCTAAAATTACCAAACATGCTAATCACTGGATAGAGCGAAACATAAGAGAATCACTGGAAATTATGAAAAAACGAAATGCAATCATGAACGATAAAGCAGGTCCTAATAATTTATATAATTGGTCTCATCTCATCAACAAACTATGCACATAATATTTATATTCCTTTCAACTACTGTATATTTATTTGTAAATGTATTTAATGTCTTGATAATCTTGGCTGAAATATTGACAATATTAGATTTTCATTGTGGATTTGAAACGTATTAGCTAGAAAATGATAAACACATATGAATCCATTTTTCTCAGAAATAATATGACATTAAAGTTATTTACATTTTCAGATCAGAGTCGTTTCTATCATACAGCATACTGAAGATATTTAAGAGATAAAATGATAACAAAAAGCACGAAAAATTAATCCTGCTGGTTAAAAAATGATTGCACGTTTGTGAAAGTTAAAAAAACAAGATAAGTATTCCCTCCCTTACTATACTGATTGGACTTTGCTGTGAGAAAACGTGCATCCTCATTAACAAACCAAAAGCTCAGCTAAACTCACTACTGTTTTTAGAGAATAAATTACACAAAAACATAGTATTCCTATATCAAAATATAATTCTTAGGATGTATTATGTTCTGCATTACTAGAATAACCGTTTCCCTATAGAGTTTACCGTTTTAATGAACATGAATTTCTTCTTATTAAAGAAAGTGAAGAATATAGTATAAACTGCGATGTTAATCTGTTACATTCATTTATTTTTCATCCAACAGAATTAATTACTAAGCTCGTCCATATATAGATATAAAATCTCACTGCGTCATATTTTCAAGGGATCATAAATGCATTCTCCGTATACTGCTGAATATAATCTGCTTATATCGTATGGGATAGTATTCTTCGTATTCAACTGATGGATTCAGTGTAGAGAACAGTATAAAGCAGCAGCGGAATTTAATATAAAACCTGCAGTTTTACAACTAAATATAAAATATCAACTAATCTGGGATTTATATCAAGCATATTTTTTGTCCGTCTTTATAATTTACACAAAATGAGACTGTTGTTTATTTTTGAAAAAGTTAAAATACAGTATTTCATTTCTGTGTTTTCCTGTCATAAATTCTGCTGGTTGAGCTAAGTTTTCATCCTCAATGTAGGAGATAAAATGCCGAGTTTTTATGTGAAAAGCCACTGTGAGTGTTTGCATAAAAACAATAAGCTGTCAAAGAAAAGCGGGAAAATCCAGCATTATATTCAAAGTGATCAAACTGAATTTATCTACTGTCATTTTTTTCATTGCTGACCACAGAACTATTAAGGGAAGAACTGTATAGGCTTACATTAAAATGTACGTATTTTATTAAAATTATTTTGGTCATAATAATAGCACAAATTATTATCAATCTAGCGTATATACGCAGATTTGTTCAAACATGCATTATTACATAGCTTTTTATTATTTTTAAACAGGGTTCATCTAAAGTTCCAATTTGTAAATGACAAAAAATATGCCAATTCCCCATTTTCTGGGAAAAAGAATCGTAAAACAATAATAGTTTCAAGTATTCCCAAACCATTTCGGAACATTCAAAAATAAGATATCTAAACCCACTTTTTATAAATTGAAAACCATTGACTCTTTACCTCTGCTGCGATGTATGCTGGAATAACACTGAGAAGTAACTGTTCCTGTTGTTGACTTTCACATTCCATTTTGACTCGAGATTCCAGAAATGTTTGTGTTCCAGCAAATGTTCTCTTCTGTGCTTTCTCTGTCATGTAACGATGGTAAACACCAACCAGATTTGCGGCTAATAGAAACACTGCATTCGCTCCCAACTAGAAAACGACAAGAGAATAATAATTTACTATAACTTTATATGACAAATTTTCATTGTGAAATGTTCTTTGATTTTTGAAATATTGCTGAACTTTGTTATTCACATTTCCAAGAAGGAGTTTTTCAATTTAATGACGGATTTTTTTGTGACATTGTGAAACTATATAGGCATAATCAGTTACCATTACTTTAGTATTGACTTTCATCAGTGATAAAGGTCTCAGAAGTTAATTCTGAAAATGATATAATATTGAACTTTCATCGTTAAAAAACTATATTCGTATAAGAAAATTGTCATCTGATTGTCGAAGTTATTGAAGTATATGCTCAACTTTGCGAGCTCTTGCTCGGTGAAGAGCAAACTAGCAAGGGTTGACAGAGTGGACAATTAAAGTACCTTTTTTTATATCAATATTTTCATTTACAAGTCATATCTTGAAAGTTATTTTTTAAAATACAGTTTTTTCTCCATATCAAAACAATATAAAGAGACAGTCTTATTTCATTACGGTACGCAACATAATTATGTATAACAGTGAGAAGGTCCATAATCCTTTTTATTTTTACTGAAGCGAAGTTATAATGTTTCTGCATGGTAATAAGATATTCCAGCATACACGTGGTCTTTTAATATAATTATGTAAATCAATAACAATAATGTTACGTAAATCAAAAATAGTTTCTACTTAATCTCAAGCATCATAACAATAAAATAACTAATGTTGTTGTATTTCCATACCCATTTGTTAATTACTGAACCACGTGTTTGATTGTGACTGTAAAATAACTCAGAAGGTTGTCGCTAGCATCAGTATAATAAGCTTTGAAGTATATATGGTGAAAACCACTACTTTGATTAAAATGGTTTCCATTAAAATATTATACTTGTAGTGTTTCCCTCAAGCTTTCAAATAACAATAATGAACCAACAGTATAAATGAAAAGCTGCTGATGGAGGAAGAAGAAATTTTCATTACGAAATATTCATATTTTGAAAAATACAGAAGTTCAGCATTGAAAAAAACATTCAAATAGTTTTTAATAAACTTTTGTAATATATAAACGCTTGCAGATAAATTGTATATTCTTATTTCTGGTAAGAAACCAAATACAGGTTAAAAAAACTATTTTATTTTTTTGCAACATAGCTAAATTAAATATCGAATAATTAAGGAATTAATTTATACACACCGTATACCACATTGATAAAACATAATGTGAAAAAAGAGTTCACAATGCTCTGCTTATCTGTAATTTACAGCAGTTAATATTTCAACAAATTAGAACATTCCAATAGTTTTTGTTGTAGGAAGCATTAGTACTTTCAAATTCTCTTTTCAATCTCTTCCGTTCTTATGATCATTTCCCATATTATTTTATCTCTGAACTGACCAAAAAATAAAAACATCGTACTTCTGTAAATTTCCAGACAGTAAATGCAATACTTCTCTTTACAACCTAAACCAGATTAAGGATTGCCTTTCTGTTTCCCCTATATCTCTTTATTTCATGAACGACTTCAACAAAAATCCTTTTATTTCTGCCGGGTGATCCTAAACCGTATAAAAAGAAACATTAAAAAGGAATTGCTCTTGTTACGGACGAAATCGTTCCGCAATTCGCTTTCGCCCTAAAATGAACGTTGAAGACTTTATTGATTTTGCTAAATTGAAAGATAAACAACGTACAGCGAGATATGTGAATCAGGAAGCGAAATGATGAGGGGATTAGTAAGTTTTGGGGTATTTTAGAAATTATATCATATTTGTTGTTAAAAATCGTCCTAAAATTAAACAGAAGTTAAAAAAATATATACAATGTGGTCCAAAAAAATGTCACCAATTTGGAAAATGCAATTTTTCGAAAAATCTAGCAATTATCAAATTGATCTTTTCAATGGTATTTAGTTTTATAATAATACATGCCGGATTACTGTCAATGTTGTCCTCGGTAAAAAAAAAACATCTACCCTAAATGAAAGTTGTCAAAAGAGGTACATTGACTTTCAGTAAATAAATAGTAATTTTTCAAAAACTGTGGCAGTTATATTCATGAAATAAAAAGAAATTGAAATTTCATGCCATTCTGTTTCCAGCAATATAAAGTTTATAAAAATATTTATACGATTATGACCATGGACGGCTTTCCAAAAAATAATGTACGAAAGTAGCCAAAATATATATCATGTCTCCCTGAAATGTACATACTTTTAATACCCAATTTTCTATTTATAGTACTATGGCCAACATTGAGTCCAGGAAAACATCTTTATGTGCACTCCCAAACAACAAGGAAAATAACAGTTTCGGAGACATGTGCGATTTTTTTAAGAGCGAACACCTCATATGCAGTTCCGCAACACCCAGAATCAGCACTTTCATTCGATTAAACACTGTGGAAGCTGCCATTTAATACTTTGTCTCAGTTGGAGAAGGAAAGAAAAGCAATTGGGAAATAGTTTTAACATGAACATGAAAAACACATAAACACGATTTGAAAAGGAAATGGTATTGTCACCAGATTAAATTGGCTCTTTCAGCATTTTATAGTCGGGAGAAGTTATTGCCTTGTTTTTTTTCCTTGGTGGAGAATTCTCGCATTTTTCACACCTCCTGCTTGTGAAGCAAATTTTCAAATCGAACTGTAAGCAAAATAAGTTATACCGTTGAGTTCAATTCACATAATATATCTATATTTCAAAAGTTCAAAATATTGGAATTTCGTATTTTGAAATCGACTTGGAGAAAGCTAAAAAAAGTGACTAATTTTTTTTTTGTAAACATGTTTGCCATCGTTAATAAAATACTTTGTTATTCATCTTCGGTTTACAATATTTATAGCAAAAATTAATACTGACGACAAAGTGCTAACGTTTTCATACCTATATTACGATAGCAAACTTATAACTTCGACCAATTATTGAAAACAGTTCGTTCTGCGCAGCTAATGATTGATGTTCTCGGGAAATTATAGTTTCATTGAATAAGTATTGATAATCACTGTACGCAGATTAGAGAAAAGTAACGAGGTCAAAAATGCTAATTACACTGTTATACGTACATTACTTTTACAGAATATCATTAAAAAGTAATTAGACGTTTTTATAAATATGCATTTTAATGTTAACAACAATATAATTCTAATATTTTAGAAGACAAATTCTAAAAACATAAATTCTAATATAATATTCAAAAGTTTAGAAAGATGTCTTCAATAAAAATTAAATTAGAGTATAAAATATTCTTCAAAATAATGATTTATTTACACCTATACAACTTTTTTGCTCAAATTGATCTGTATGCGGTCTGTTTTGTGAATCATTCTAAAAATCGATTCCGTCTGAATGCGTATTTTATATCCATAGAATATCTTTCAATAAAATTTAAGAGCTACCATAAAAAGAAATTTTATCGTCACATCTTCACGCCTTTTCTTTCTAGGGAAAAACGTGTAAAACCTCAATATACGATCTTTCTATAAAACGAAGATATGATCGCATCGAAAAAGAGGAGCGAAATATGGAATTATGGAGGTATTATTATCGCTCAGTTGTAAAAGTTGCTGCTGGAATTTTCAGATATAAATGGTGTTGTAGGATTTTGAGAAATGCGAGGGTTGTAATGTCGTAAAGTAAAATTACAAATACGGCACAAGTATTCTGAAAGTTTTTTTGAGAAATTCAGACATCACAATAAGTAAAGAAAGCAGAAACGTTATAATTATACTTGTAATTGGAGCGATCGTATATAGGATCTGAATGCGGGTCATTTTTACCTCTTATAGAAACCTCCGATATTATGTATTTTCTACGCCGTTTTTTTTGTAGATCAAAGAAGTTGTAAATAAGCGAAGGTAAAGACTGAGTCTTTATGTCAGCAAAATGTAGAATTTGATATTTTCATTAAGAATTATTTATTATAACATGTATTATAAACTATACGCTGATCAATTAAGCAGAAATAGCATTCTTTCCATTTTGAACAATGGATTTAATTTTATCATTAACACAATATTTTAAAGATGGCGCCAGCACTATATCGTTAAAAACAGTCACATGAAAATTTATTCAAATTGATGCTTTTGATAGCAGTACTGTTGAACTGTAAGAAGTGCAAATGAGTAACATTTTAAAACCCTGCAATTCCCTATTTAAAATTAAATTAAACTGCACTCATATCTCATAATCTACAATATCAACTTTTCAATCTTGTTATTTTTCAAAAGAAATCAAATTTATTCCACATTAAAATGCACCTCTATTAATAGCTTTCCTTTTAAGTACAAAAGCCTCACTTTATTTCTCATAAAAGCCTCTTGAAAAAGCAATTTAAAATCTTAACCCCTTTTTAACTTTCTGTTATTAAACACCCCGAAGCTATCAAATAAGTCTGAATATTGTGAATTTCCCCACGACTTAAGAAATCTAGCCCTGAGGCTTTCTGCACAAGCACACACACGTTTATTATTTCATCTTGAGAGTTTATGCTGCTCTTTATTGAAGAGTTTTGCATGTAGTTATTGCAGAGGTTTATTGTATAGTTTGGTGCTGGGAAAAGATGCGGAAAGTTTGGGATATTAATATTGGAATGCAAAGAGAACGTATAGCTGAGTTTTGTGTTTGCAGTACTTAAAGGATATAAGTTATATCTCGAGTAAATTTGTATAAGTTTTCTGTGTTATATGTAGGTGTAGTGTTTTATTTAGCATACTACTGTAGTATATAGTTTTTCTGTTTGTGTATAGGGTTTGGTAGGACTATCATATAATAAATTCAACACTCATACTTCCAAAAAAAAACTCTTGTGAATTTAATATTTTGTATTTCTACAGGTGGAATCCACTGAAACCTAGAATAGAAAGATGCAAGCTTTTTATTTAGAAATAGGAATCTCGAATTTATAACAGTATAGAATTTTTGTTTTTAAAATCCTAAAGGTAATAGTGATTTTTTTTTATTTTGAACTGTGAAAAAAAAAACTGATAGGATAAGAAGGTAATTACCTAAAATTTTGAAAGGTTTTGATTATACTTTATCTGAACAAAATGCTGTACATAATCCAATAACTAATTGTGTAAAAAAAAGTATACCAAATTATTGTTTTGTAAACACAGGAGGTAGTTTCTTCTGGAAATAATTATTGTGCACAATTTCTCAGAGATATAATGACGTAGTAGTAGTAGTAGTCTTTATTTCCATGCAGAAAAAGGCGGCAATACAAAATAACTTGTTGTTTCTTCCTTGCAACCAATACAAACACAACATACAAAACACATTTACAAAAATATATATGAAAAAAGAAGAAAAGCAAACAGAGGAAATAGAGCATTTTATAACTTGAAAGTACAAATATATTATATATTAATATACAGTATATTACAAGTGTTCAGTTTTCAGAGAGAAACTTACTAATATTG
>JAQIWE010000845.1:0-18723 GCA_034698565.1 Campodea plusiochaeta
CTAGCTGCAGTATATGAAGCCCACCGTGCATTTCTCTCCAATGTTCCTATCATATCCACACATGTCTTCAATGTTGAAAAATACAAATTAGATGGATCTATTGTGAAGATTCGACCTGCTGATGAATATAGTTCAAACAAATTAATCAGTAGGAATCATTCATCGTCTTCATCTTCTTCAGGATTTGATGAAATAGGTAAGATTCAGTAAAAAATAATATTTTTTAATAATTTCACATTTCAGAAGTGTATGATTTAGGATAACTTCTCATCAAGTCCTTTTCTATATTATTCACAAAAATCCAATTGTTATTTTTTCCACCTGTGTGTATGGACTTGTAATATACAGGGGAACCCAAAAAATGTCACCAATTTGGAAAATGCAATTTCTCGAAAATTGTATCAGATACATAACTGAAACAAAAACCACTTGAAAGTTCATGCAATTCTCTTTCCAATGGTACATAGTTTCATAATAAAACATGACGTTTTACTGTCAATATAGCCCTCGGTAAAAAAAATGACCCTAAACGAAAGTTGTCAAAAGAGATAAATTGACTTTCCGTAAAGAAATAGTAATTTCTCAAAAACTAAAAAAAAAAAAATTGAAATATCATGTCAATTCTATTTCCAGAAATATAGTTTCATAACAATATTTGTAACATGACCATAAACGACTTTCAAAAAAATAATGTAAGAATTTTTTTATTTTTTTACGTTCTAGCCACCTTTCTTATAATATTTTTTTCTGGAAAGCCGTTTAAGCCGCAACCCGGTAAATATTGATATACAACTATATACTTCTGGAAACAGAATTGCATGAACTTTAATATATCGTGTTTCATTTCATGAAAATAGCTGTCACAGTTTTTTGAGAAATTGCTATTTCTTATCGTAAAATATAAATTTGTCAATTTACCTCTTTTGATAACTTTCGTTTAGGGTAGACTTTTTACCGAGAGCTATAGTGGCATTATTCCGGCATATATTATTATACAACTATAAACCATTGGAAAGAGAATTGCATAAACTTTCAAGTGGTTTTTGTTTGAATTAGATATCTGCTATAGTTTTCGAGAAATTTCATTTTCCAAATTGGTGACATTTTTTTTTTGCCACTCTGTATTTATTTATTCAATACTTTTTATTAAAAAATTAGTTTTTAAATTACTTGACAATGTTTAAAAAAAAAAAATTTCTGAACTTATATTACCGTAATATTATTAAACATACTGTAAGTAATTTTTTATATCATGACAGTTACTTATAGTATTTTTTCCATTTTATTTTTTCCAGATGCCAGTAGCAGTGACAGTGTATCTGAAGAAAATGCTTCTGGAAATGTTTCACCAACTGGCAGTTTGACATTTGCTGATTGGGCAAAACAAAGATGTTTGGCGAAACCAAGATGTACTTACTCACAATTGAAGGTAATAAATTTGTCTTATGATCAGAATAATGTTTATTAAAAAACTGGTTTCACTCTTGAAAGCAAAAAATCAATTTTGCAAGGAATTATTACTATATGAAATTATTACCATTATTTTTAAATGAACCTTTCGTTGATGAACGAAGCTAATACTACAGAAGTTGGTATGCTAGGAAGATCAATAAATTAATTACTAACAGATATTTCTTTCATTGTTATTATAAAAGTTGATTAATAATAAAAATTCAATTTTATAAAATATTTCTCCATAATTTTCACAGCTCCTTTGTCCTAATACAGTATGAGTCGTTTATAGGGTAAACCTTTAAAGGAAAATAAGATTTTTTTGCCTTTTTACTCTTACATGAATGATGTAATTATTTTAATATCCATGAATAGAATAAAATCTATTTCATGTACTTATATAAGGCAATAGTATATAGCAAAGAGTATTAAATTATAAATTAACATATTAATACCATGTTTATAATTATCTCATTCTAGCAATCTAATGAACCAGATCTTCCCTCTGTTTTGACTTCTATTGGATTTGGTTCCTACATACGACAGTTTGGTTCTCATAATCTTCAATCATTTCTCAAGATGCAAGAAGGAGATGTTCAGGAACTTGGATTCACTGCTGTCATTCAGAAAGCTGCATTGCTCGCTACAATTAGAGGTATTGAAAAGTTGTGTTATTTAACAACTACAGCATAAGTAATCCTTGAAACAGAATTATGTTTTATAACTACAGAATATTTAATTTCATCTGAGACTGAATTTTTCAAAAATCATTGTTTTATTTTGTAAGTTACTGTCAAACAATGAGGTACTGACTTCTCACTGTTGATGCATTCTTGGAAAATGTAGCATGTTAGGAGTAACTTGATATAATAATAAGAGAATCTTTTTAAATGCAAATGAAGGGGATATTAAAATATAGTAACTCATATATAATAGATTCTTTGAATCATTTGAAAATAACGTAATTTCATCAAATTTTTGATATCTCTAAAATAATATTGATTTTTACGATTTCAATATGAAAGACATCAGAAAGAAAATTAATATTTGTCTCAACTATGATTCTGAAGCAACTGCAAACTTTATAATTCAATATAATTTTGTATTGAACCTTTGAATTACAAATTCTTTTTCAAATCACTAAATTCTCTTCTATTCACTTATTCAATTCTCTTTCTTTCTTTTTAGATTTAAAAAGAATCTTCAAGGCAGAAAGGACACACTCCAGTACATTGCTTTTATAAATCAGAAACTTCACTAAGATCGACTGACTTCTTTATTCTTTTATTGTAGATAATACATGTAATTTAGAGTATTTCAATCAGGACTGTTGTATACTACTGTACATAATAACATAGGGTTAATTGGCTTTTGAAGCTTTTAGTGTTAAATTACGAAATTTAATTTCCCGTAAACGATATTTTTGTACTTTGATAAATTAATGTTTTTAAATAGATGAAAAGAACTGAGATGAATTTTACACTGATTTAGAACTTTTCTATTTCTAGACCGTATTTTTCATGTTTTCTATTTGTTTTATAACTTTATAGTAAGCTCTACGTCAACTGTTTTTAAAAATTATATGCATTATTAAAGTTGAATTTTGTATCTGATTGTAAACAATGTAATAAATATATTATGAAAGTAACGTTGTGGTCTTGTTGATTTCTGATGAACTTTGATTTGATGGTACAGAATAATATGCATTATGCACTTTTTTCAGAATAATATGCACAAGTTTTCAGAATAATATCAAAATTAATAGTTGTCTGAATGATTTCAATTTTTTTTTTCTATTACATAAATGACTATATCGAATTGAGCATGCTTATGTATGAAAATTATGCTCAGGTACTTTTCAAGGTTGCCAAAGAATACCCTATAAACAACGGAATAATAATCTTGCTTTTTTAATGTCTGCTAGGATTGAATAGGCATATCTATATGTATATCTTAGTATATAACCATTATAATAATTATCCTTCCTTGATGCAAACAGACAATCTAACAATCCAGACATGCTTTTTCCTGGGTTAGTCCACTATTTCTTTTATTCTTTATACTCCATTGAACATTGATGAAAGTTAACATAGTGTGATAATGTCATATTTTTGCCAGTTGTTTACATTTAAACTCCCATTCTTCTTACGCTTGCACACTCCACCGTATAGAGGAGGCTTTGCACCAAGAGGCCACGTCTCTACTCTTGTTTTGCACTGCACCAAAGTTTTGAACATGCTGCTGGGTTGATTCGAGCTCTGAATATCCTTTGAGTTAGGCAATGTTTTGAGCAACTAAAGCTGTTATGTTTCATATCAGCGTAGGATACTTTAATAAGTAGAGCAATAAAAGACTATTCTTTCGAATTTATTTCAATATTACAATAAAATGTTACAGAATAATTGACTTAAAAAATAAACTCATGTAAAATAATGTAAGCTAGGGCGTATATAGGGTGGCACCCCCAAAAAAACGGTACCACTTTTTGAAATGCCAATATTTTCTGAAATAGTAAGGCTAGAATCTTCAAATAAAAACTAAGTGAAAGATAATTTTGTTCTCTGTCTAAAAATATATAGTTTATGTCGATCCGTGTCGTATTACCGTCGCTACGGTCTAATAACTAAAAAGATTTGACAAATAAAAGTTGCTAATACCAGTAAATTAAAATAATGTTAATTTTTTGTAAAGTTATAAAGAAGCAAAAAACCTCTTTTTTTTAGAAATAATAGTGTTCTGTGATTTGCTGTATCATCATTTTTATCGGTTTCCAAAATGTAATCTGTCTGAAAATGAAATTTGGTGTTTTGGGTAGAGAACATTCGCAGGCTGATACTGTAAAAGTTATTTTGAAATTCTGAGACATATTGCACTTTATCATTGTAATAAAGGCCAAATTAAAATACTCTTCAAAAAATAATTTTTAGTCATGGTAGTACTGTTTTACATGAATCATGTGCGTTTTGAAAATAAGCACTGTTTCGAGATGATTGCTATAGTGTTTCCAAAATCGTATGGACCCAAACAGATTAACCCATCAAGGGTGTATCTGACATTCCAAAAATTGATAATCCTTTGTTGACTTATTTGTTTTCTTTGACCAGCCTGCAAATAGTATAGAAAATACACAATTTGAACCACCCAAACAAGTGATCAACAATGGGTTTACCCGTCAAAATAGTTTGAAGTCATAAACAGTTTGAGTCCGTAAGATTTTGGAAAGACTATAATAAGAGACATTTCGGATATCTTTTTATTTTCGAAAATACCAATATATAGATTATCGATTTCTGTAGGCCTAAGTTCTCATTTTGCCTTACTGGTATATAAAAAATGAAAATTTATTATGTACACTCCTTACGCAAAAATGACTATTATACTGTATATAATTAATATTATCTTGTAAAAAAAACGTTGATTATCTAAATATATGTAATATTTTAAATTTGCTTTACTATATAAAAAAAACTATGTATAATAATAATGATTCCTTTTGCATAATTTCAAGGGGGGGGGGGGGTAACAATTGTATCCTGTCACGTACGTCATCCTTCAAACGTACGTTTAAATGGTTATCTACTTCACAGGATGTGTGGTCCTTTTTATAACCTTTGTAATAACAATACCGAGGGGATACTTCGTGAAAATGTGGAGGCACAAAGTTGTCTACTGAGGGGATACGAAATAGATGTACAAGATCCGAAGAGACAAATCCTAATCAATATAATAAAGTGAAATTAAGCTATTTTTATGTTTTATTGAACTGAAATCATTCTCACCAGTTTACCTCTAAACATTCAGATAATGTTGAATTAAATAAATACATTAGAGTTTGGGCTAATTTCAGGTGGTTTTGTTTTTATTTCTGATGATTTCATGTTAATCAAAATTTTACGAAATCAATTAATGAAATTGCGCGAGTTACAAAACGTATTTTATCTTATCAAAAAATAAGAATAAACTAATCGAAATCCCAAAGTCAGGTGTACAATTTTTTTCTGACAATCAATATAATGTACGTATAGTGAAAATAAGTACTTGCTTTATTAATTACGGGATTTAATTTTAATAATGCGTGGTTCTAAAGATGACTTTTTTTAAGTAAATAATTTTTATAAAATATGTTTTATGTAAATAGCGATAAAATGCATATAACATAATAAGTGTAAGGTCTTGCATTTTTTTTTTTATTTCAAATATTGTGACGAGAGGTGAAGACAAAACGGGAGAAAAACATCATTATTCTTGCTTGATTTCATCCTGTTATGCTGCCTTACCCATTCTCATAGACATTTTTTGTGGGGCATTTCATTTACTCCACTATGCCAATGTAAATTAAATGCCCATCGAAAAATGCCTATGCCAATGAGTAAAGCAACAAAACAGTATGAAATCAGTCAATCATTATTCAGGTTATTGTTTAAAATATTCAAAGTATCCTCTGAAATGCCATCCTTCTAACTCAAGTGTTTTAATGGTTGCGTACTTAACAGGATGAACGCAGTTTGTGCTGTAAGAATAAGGTGAAAATCACTGTGATCTTCTATTTTAATACAGTATCGGCGCAGTTTGTTAGCAAAAGAAGCTGAGATAATTCAAACAAAACACTTTTTACATTACGTAAATTAATGTCATTATTTCAAGAACTTCACTTTATTTATTTTTTCTTACCTGTAAACATTTTTATTATACGTCCGATCTTATACAATACTTTATTCTAATTCATCCATCATAAATTACTCTTAATGATAAAACCCAACCTAAAGGTCTCTGTTTCCTGCACAATTTGAGTTCTATAGTAAACAAAGAAAGTGAAAGGACTCCCGACTGATTTAGGGTACGGTACACATTTAGATCATTCTTGTAGGAATGTGCTTATCAATTTATTTAAATATATTTATAACACAAGCAAGCAAAAGAAAATTTCTTTCTCTTTCTGAAAATATATGGTTTAATGGCAATCCGGTCGATACGGCATTCGGTATAAAAATCTACCGAAAAAAAGTTGGAAGCTATCATAATTTATAATTTTGTGTACGCCTACAGCACGTGAATATAAAATCTTGTATGCTCTTTCCATGAAAATATCTTGTATACGTACATTGCATGTACTCTCAGAATAGCAGGACACCAAAAAAGTTTTTATAATTTTTGAACCGAAAGTGAAACCAATATGAAAACTTACTACTGCAGGTCTATAATAAGCACTAATCATCTTTAATATAACTGTAAACATGTTCAGGTGTGTAATAAAAATAGTAAAGAAAATTAAGCTTAATTTAAAAAACTACCTCTAATAGGTTCCTGTGTATTTTTATATAAGTACTTTTTTGTAATATCAATTTAATAATAGTGCTAAAAATTCTAGGTAATGTAATAAGACTTTGATTGGTATCGTATTATATATTGATTGCAGGAAAATCAATTTTTATTTTTATTTAACTCAAAATTTATTAAAAAAAATAAGTAAATTCGTTGAGCTTTCGATTAAATATATCTTGATGGATTTCAATATGATGAGCTAAATCCGTCTGTAACACTTCTTTCCTGGAGTGAACTAACATTATTTGCCTATAACATCAATACAAAATATATTCATAAACTATTTCGAAAAAAAAAGGAAAACTTTACTTCAGATTTTTTTTTTTTTTTAAATAATTATATTTTACGTAAATAGCGATAAAATGCATATAACATAATCTGTAAGGTCTTGCATTTTTATTATTATTATACTAAGAGGGGAAAAAATCAATGTTGTAAACCCCAGTATTTACTATGTGAACCATTTTTTTAAGTAGAAATATACTATAATTATATCAGTAATAACCCCCACTTAATTGATAATTTCTGAATTTGTTTTGAACAAATTCTATTTATTATTATGAATGAAATAAAAAAAAAAGACTTATAAATACTTCTTCACGCATCTGAAACACCTGTACTTTCTCGAAAGGTTCGAAATAAAATGAAAACATTTAATATTTCTTTGTTTTTATTTACAACAGCTTCTTATACATACTTGTGTTATTATATCTAAAACCCATACTTATCTAATATTACATACACGTCAGTGATAACCATACCATTTCATCTCTTCGGAACAAATTTCCAATTAATTATTCAACAGGAATTTTGATAAATAATAAAATATTAATAACAGCATCTTCATAAATATTTCTTGTAGTTTTCAAATCTTCATTGCACATCAGTACTTTCATTTAAATATAATAACTCATTTCATTTCAAAACCAGAAGCTAAAATATTTTCTTTTTCACTAATAAATAAACTTTGTCATTTACAACATTTTTAGTTTATATATATTATCGCCTGTCAAACAATGCTGCAACCCAATCTGAAATTTATTTATCTTTGCTTAATACACAAGTGAAGAAAGGAGAATGATGGTAAATACTCTGATTTTCTCACACTCCATTGTTTTAATGCAATCTTACAAGTTTCAAGAATGCTGACACTTTCAATCGTGATCTTAAATTTTGAGATAATTTTAAAAGAAAAATTGGAATGGACAATTTTCTTAGATTGCAATATGTTTGACAAGTGATCTTTTGACATAAAAGCGCACTGTGTTATATATATCTCTGCTTATCAAGCACACAATCACATTCATTCATCTAAACTACTTGACTGGACTATCCTAGTATACATGTACTCCAATCTAGTGACGTATAAGCCACTACGACTCAGACTACTGTCATTTGGAAGACTTAGGATTTTCTTTGTTGTTTTTGTTCAAACAGAATTTACACCACTACGACTACTACACAATAAAGAATATTATGACTTGTATATATCTTCAATAAAATTATAAACTTTTCACAGTTTTAACAATTATGGGAATGCCTTCCATTTAATAACAATTTTCTCTACACATGGATTAGTTACATTTTCAACTAAATGTGTACAATAATAATAATTATGGTCAGTATAGAGTATGTCAGTAGAAAAATTTCATAAACAATTTCACTACAAAAAGAAAAAGGAAGGTAAAGTATTTTCATCATATTATACATAGTTAAGTGCACATCAGCAAATAAAATATAATTCAAATAAGTGATAAACACAACTATTTTCTTAATCCTAAAGTTACTATTCCTCTTACTGACCATCAAAGAGATCATCATCCTTCACCATACCAAACAAAAATTCTTATATTTTTGAGTGAACCCAAGGCAATAGCAACCATCAATATTCGCACCAAACAAAACAGTGCAAACATTCATTTTGTTTAGCTGTAAATGCACAAGTACAGTCGCCTTAAAACAAAAACAATTCACATTTCACAGATGTACTAGAGAACAGGACACACAGAAAAAGCATGCGATGAAATAATATGTGTCAACTCTCAGATAGTGGACTTTCATTATGGAAACAAATGAGAAGAGAAAAGTAATGCTTTGCAATAAGGAGAGAAAACGTTATTTACAAACTCCAATAAAACAAGAGAATGTTTGTTTCCTTCTGTACTTCGCAAGCAGCAACATCAGTAGGTAATAAAAAGTCTCAGAAATTTAAATTTCTTTGGTTCTGGAGGTTAAGAGTGACTTTTTTGAATGAATTGTTTGAAGGGCAAAGCATTTCATTCGGCACGTACAACTTTCTTGCACCAAAAAATTTTGCTGCTTTAAGGCTGAAAAGCCTGTGCATATCACAGTCCTAAGAACAACGTTTATGAAATAATATATGGACACGTTATCTACATATGCAATATATGTTTATATCACAGAACGCCCACTACAGAAATCTAAGCAAACAATGGTTGTATACTTTTGCAATTATGTATATTAACACCTAAGCACTATATAGAAAAGAAGCGGAAATTATCAACCACAAAAATATGGAAACAATTCTTACAATCGACTTTCAAAATATATTTTGTGCATGCACGAACAATTTTGAGATTATTATATAGGAAACTTCATTTTATACAGAAGTATTTCCAAAGCAAATGTGAAACCAAACGAACATTACAATGCAACTTAAAAATTACTTATAGAAGAAGAAGAAGAACGCAGTTGATTGGCTTATATAGTTTTATCTACATCATTATTGTCGCTTCACAACTTTCTGCAGTTCCAATTAAGGAACAGTTTTGAAGAGGAGATAGGAAAAACAACAACACACTCAGAGAAGGGATAGCACTACTAACATTACGTTTCTAAAGAAGCTTTGTCTCGTTAGTAGGCTTGTATCTTTCCCGTCATTATTGCCCTGACACTTGTTGGTTTTAGGATATATTTGTATAATTCCCTAAATACATACGATTACACAAGAATTGAGATAACATTTGATACTGTACAATAATTTATGCATACCTCACAACAGTGCGACGGGTTATATTCTTCCAGAAGAATATTTTATATTCAGTTAACACAACAACGTTTAAAAAAAGGAAACAACTGGTGTTTTACATTGGCAAAAATAAGTTTCGTTCTAAGTTGAAGGAACATTTATGCCGTAAGAGTGAATGAAATTCGTTGCCTGTTGTACTGTGTTTGAGAGATATAATGATGGAAATGACTTTAATTTTGTTCCCTTTTGGAATTGTTTTTGAAGAACTGAAGTACAACAACAAGTAATTCGTACTTTCAGAGTTATCAACGAAATTCTAAAATATTTATCCAAACATAAGTTCTAATAATTAACATTACAAAAGTGACAACATGAATACAACTACATTGTACATACAATACACGTTAATGACATTTTGTTACAATGCTACAGAACAGCTCCTAAAATCTCGACAATTTTAATGTTCTTTGCCCTAAAATGTTTTACAGAATATATTACGGTCAAGGCGTTGAGTAGGCCTAAACCTAATACACTAACTTTACATATTACAGGGCAAAGAATGAGCAAATAAAATTTGGAAATATCTTAATATGTATAACGTTAATTATATCTTTTATTATAATAACTCCATAGGCGTAACATAAATGATGATATGACAACATTCTGACATGGCCTTTGGGCCTACAATAGAAAAGCATTCCGTTCGAATAACCTTAATTCATATTCAAAGAAATATTAAGTCTTTTTTTACACCAGAAATTTTCAATCATCATTCACACAGCCTCAAAGAGAAAATACTTAACAATAAACAAGTAGATATTCCATTACAGTATAGATTGAAGAAGTCAAAAAGAGTTGGAACAGGTTTCACCTCTTGGTTTAAAAATATGAGGAAAATATAATTTGGTGTATAAAAAGTCTTTATATTTTTATAAATAAATATGTCAGAGATTAAAACTTAGTTTAAATGCTACCTTAGCAATAAAGGCGAGATGTTAGGTCTAGGCCTATTGTTTAACAGCCCATTATGTATTGGAAGTATCTAAATGCATTTCTACAGATCATGTCCTAAACGATCAAGTTCGGCTATAAGAAAATCAACGTCTTCCTCTTGTACTCCAGGATTTGAAATAATATTTCGAAAGAAATTTGGAATTCCTTGCTCGGGTTGATAACCAATCATCAATGTTCCAGTATTCATCATACGACCTTTGAGAACAGGTGTAATCTAAAAAAAGAAAGTTACGAAAATATATTAGTACACTGTATTGTTATCTTATACAAATTAAAGCACAGTTCCTTTCTATTTCGTTCTCATAGTACGATTATGAAATGAATATCCTTCATTCTGAAATTCAAAATAAATTTTAAAGTCTAGTCTTTGAATTTTCACATGGAATGATAAAAGTTGGAGAATCTTTACCAGAGATTGGCAATATCGAGAAATAATCACTTCTTGATAATATTCAACCAAGATTAAGTAATTCGATCTAAACTTGAGAATCTCTGTAGAGATTTCACATTTTCATAGTGGATCAGGATTTTAACAACCAATTTGAAAATAGCTCAAAATCCCGGTAGAGATAATCATTAGAAAGATTTGTCAAAACTACGTGATTCTTCCAAAATCTTAAACAAATTTTGAAAACTATGAAATCTTATGTAAATTTAAAAGATCAAACATCGCGTGAACAGGGAAATAAGCTTTCGAAATTTTACTTACTTTTTAAATTTTTTAAATTTAAAAAGAAAATTTAAATTTAAATTTATTTTTATTTTTTAAATTTAAATTACTTTCTCATTCAGAAAATTTTGCAAATTGATATAATTTATTTAAAGTTTATAAAAAAAAAATGAAACAATTTACCTCTCCTAAAATCCTCTCTCGCTCTTTACTATGAGGCATTCCACGAAGTCTAGTAGGAATATACCAAAAGCTTACATTAACGCATTCAGGTTCAGGAATAATGATGTGGAATTTATCAGGATTATCCCGAAGTTTCTGCATCAAATATTCAGTGAGTTCCATTAGACGATCAATATGAGCTTCGTATCCTTCCATACCCTTCAAAATAAAATCAATCAATCAGATACATGGGGGTTCAAAATATTTTCACAGCTTCTATTATAGAACCAGTTCTAAGTTGAAAGTAAAACCTTCGTGAAAGGTAAATTTAGTTATTGCAAGTATAATAATATTACAGATTTCTGGCATCTAAAATCAATTCTGAGTAGAAAACTTACGAAGTCTTTCTTCTTTGATTCAAATTTTGTGGACTTCTTTTACTGAGATAACGAGAATTTTTGTGTGACCCCTAACCTAATTAAATTAGATTTTTACAATATTTATGAAATTAGTATTTTACAATATTTATGAAATTACATAATGATAAAACTAGTTTATATAAAATTGTAAAAGGCATAATATATTTATCAACCATCCAGTAATATTGTTCACTATATTTATAAACGAAAATATCAGTTCATTTGACACTACAGAGGTTTGATACTGATAATTCTTTAAAAGTTTATTACAATATAATGTTTGACTTACTCGTGCACGCCACATCAACCACAGTTTGAAGATGTCATTATGTCTTCCACATTGAATTACTTTGTCACCAGTATCGTAACAAACGTTGTAATGTTTATCTTGTTGGAATAAATAATCAGCACACATCTGATTACAGCTCAGAAGTAATCCCTAAAATTAAATTAATTTACTATATTATTTATCTTCATTCCTTTCTTTACATAAAAAAGTAAAGCTATAATGAACAATTACTAGCATCCCTAAAAACGGTTGAAGACTTGAAGCGTAAATTCTAGATAATTATAGTAAGAAAATCTGTTTCCATCATTTAATTATTTCAAGTTTCAATGACTCAAGTGCTCTATTAGCCTTATCTGAAATAAAATAAACTTAAAGCTACCATAAAATGGAGAAATGAGTTATAATAATTAAACCGATTTAATGGAATTCTAGATTGATAAAGTATTTCATAATTAAAACTATCGTTCTTTCAGTGTCTTTCTATACACTCACAGGAGCACTGAAGAATTAGTGGATATTGATACTTACAGTTTTAAATTTAAATGGGATTTATTTCCGAAAAATGACATAAATGTTTTCAACACTATCCTCTGTGAAGAGAACATTGCAACTTTGCAATAAATTTTTGCCACCTACGGAAAAAAGTTTACCACATAAGGCAAAGAAAAATGTGTAGTATAATCCTACAATAAAACTTTGCTTGAAAGCTTCAGCACTTGCATTCTCTAAAAGAAATGTTAGAGAAAAAAAGAAAGAAAGATCGATTCGTTTCTTAATCCTAGAAGCTAACAAACAGGGAAAAAAGAGAATTGATGTTGGAGAAGATGGACTAAACGGAAATCTCCCTCACACCATTTTTTTATCCCCCCTACTCTAAAACATTTTACTCTCTCCCTCTTTTTTACTATTTTCTTTTTCAATTAAAACTTACGCAATAAAGAGAGGGAAGTAGCATATTGTTGCTCAGACTTGGAGTGATTTATTAAAATCTTTCACATACGGGGTTGCTCCCTTATTAGCCCGAGGGTAATTACACAA
Source organism: Campodea plusiochaeta (assembly GCA_034698565.1). Taxonomy (NCBI): domain Eukaryota; kingdom Metazoa; phylum Arthropoda; class Diplura; order Rhabdura; family Campodeidae; genus Campodea; species Campodea plusiochaeta. Next base: position 13,356 of record JAQIWE010000845.1, read on the forward strand.
CATGGGAATTAATTTCCGCTCATTTTATCGCTCATCAAAATGATTTAACTCTTTCTGTTATCTATAAAATAATCCTACAATTTGTTTACAATAAATGTCATGCACGTATCTCGAAGAATTGAACTGACGTAAGATTTCAAATATATTTTGAAGCATTCCCTTTAAAAATAAAATGGAGATAATGATGAAGTTAATCAAGTTATTTTTAGACAGGTCTAAATGGTTATTTTCATTTAAAATATTTCGCGAATTTAGCTAATGAATGATTCCGAATCTTATATATACTCGTACTTCTTGGCATTACAAAATAATCTGCATTACTTATAAACTGTAAATCAACAAATTATACCGAATGGTAAAATAAAATAAAAGAATATTACTTGCAAATGGATTATGGAAATCTGAAATGTCAACTGTACTAAATCCAGACAGTGCAAGATTAAACTGGTGCATCCGTATTATCTATAAGAGTACTCTTTTTTCCCCAACATTGTATCATATTTACCAAACACGTAACATTGGAATTGAGTTATAATAAGTTTTTATCATCGCTTCTATACTAATGTATATAATTACTATATTTTCACTTACATATTCTTTGAAATGCACTGTAGAACACTGCAGCAAAGTTGACATCAACTTGTGTGGGTTCCAGGTCACAGAGAGAGCCCTGAAATGATTAATGACCTAGAGTCATTAGTGAACTCAAACCCTGTTAATTACCCTTACAGATACAATATTTCAATGAGGAAAATTTCACTCTCAATCTTTTACCCTCCCTATTGAAAATGTGAATGTGAATTACTCCCTGATAATATATGTAGCTTTATATTCAACAGCTGTTCACTCTCAATCATTCAAATAGTAATCAAAGAAAAAAAGAATGACGACATATTTGAATATGTATATTACAATTGTAATTTTAGGAGAATATGAATGTATATGAAACAATATGAAAATAAAAATATATCTAATGTCATTGTTAAATTTTACAGAAGACAAGTCCTGTTGATTACGATGTTAATATATTAATTTTGTATTACACAATTGACTTAAATTCAGGTGATTTTTTAGGAATATTTTTTGGTCTAGAAAAATCTAATTTACAGTATTTTACTGAAATCACTGAATTGAGTTCCGATGTTCAGGCGATTTTCCAGGGGCCTTTTTTAATGACCATGAATTGTATCGAATTTCTTTTATAGTCCTAAAGTAAATATTCTAACATATATTTTATCATGAAGGAAAGTTCAATATACGTATAGTTTGAGACAAAACATTCCTAAATGAATGTTTGACTCCTTATCAAATATTTCCTATTGAAATATTGTATTGTAGTAAATAGTAAGTTAATATGAATATTTGATTATGAATTCACCACTACTACATAACTCAAATTAGAAACATTAATTTCAGATACTTCTGTTTTTTTTTTCTTTTTCTTAAAAAAAAAATAAAGAGCGTAATAGTAGATTAGTATGACTAAATATGTATTAAATAAATACTCGGAACATCAAAAACAGTATTTATCAATATCGCCAATTTTGTTTCCCCTGAAAGTTGGCCACAAATAGTATTAGTAAGGGATCAACTATGCAGAATAGCTAAACCCGACATTAAAATTCAATTATCACTTGGGAACCGCTTGAAGCTTCTGAACCAGATGACGGTTTCCTATTCACTTCTCTTTTTTGAGTGGTAAATCTGCTTTAGGGGATGGGGGAGAAAATACCACTTTACCGTCTTAGCATAATGACACAATTGATACAAACTCTAAAGTACTTAGATGAGCTCAATCACTTCTTATATTTTAAAGGAATTCTCTTCGATTTATTTATTACGGATTAGGTGAGTGTATCCCCAAACCATAAAATTTCGATAACAGATATTAAGGAATAGAATGGCTTTCCTTACTGAAGTTGATATGTTTATGTAGGAGAAGTATGTCATGAAATTTCTGTTGCTTTTAGTAGATGAAGGATAAAATGCTAAATTTGTCAACTTTCTTAAGTTTGATTTTCCAGAATTATAATATAGTTTTGCCAAACTAACAAAAGTTTTTCTCTTCATTCGTTTTATCAATAATATAGTAATATTTTAACAATTAAATTGAATATCGTTCGTAAAAATTAATGCATAATTGCATATAGCTTTCCATTAGGCATACAATATCGAGTACGTTATTTTCTGTATTGTAAATCCATAATCAAATATACTGTTTATCGCAGAAGTATGATAATATGAAAAATATAATAAACCAGAACAATACCTTTCAATTCCAGCAAGTCTTGTACGATATTTCTTAGAGAGCAACATACCACCTCCCCATGCAGCCTGAAATAAACAAAATATTCAAACTTTATGTTTTGTGTGAACTGCAACAGCTCAACTAAGATTGACTAGTCAGTTTATTTTCCATTATTTATTATGAAAAGAGGTTTCTTTTAATCTATTCATAAATAAAGACCTTAATAGTACAGAACTTCAAATTAAATATGAATGTGTAACTTGTAACAAACCTCACAATGTGTTACATGATTGAGTTTCTATTCACTAGTGGCAATTTTAATATTAAAACTTCATCAGCACCGTTGCTTCAATAATATAGATTTCTGCCAAAAATATCTTCTTCTAAAACTCTACTTTGATAATCACATGTTCATAGTTCTTTAAAACTGCTGAAATTTAACACAAACTTTTCGCTTTCTGAGAGTAAATATTATATGAAATTAAATAAGGTAAACCTTTTCAGTTGTAATGCGGGTATCATCAAAAGACTATTTCAAAATACATGTGATTGATTACAATATAGAGTTCCACAACAAAATATTTCATGAGTAAACTCAGTAAGTACTTCTCGAACAAACTTCTGTCGAAATAAATCTTACGAGAAACAAAACTATATCCGGTGAAATAATAATGTTTCCTTGTCTCTGATGTAATCCTTGTCTCCAAAGGATTACATTATGGCAATTGTATTTTTGCCAGCTCCCCAAAACCAAAATACTTAATCTGTAAAATGACGATTATGTGTAAAATATATACTTACATCCACATGAAGCCACATTCCATATTTGTCACAAATATCAGCCACTGGATTAATAGGATCAAAGGCACCTAATACGGTGGTACCAGCAGTACAGTTTACAAAGAAAGGAACCTGACCACGAGCTTTACGTTCTTTTACTAACCGTTCCAGCTCTTCAGGAATCAGTTTACCCCTGAAATAAAATAAAAAAATAAGAAATAATATAAGTTCTTTTGATGATATGATGCTTAAGTTTATTCGCAATGAGTTAAATTATCTCGAAAGTAAACTGTACTGTGAGCATATAATTTATATAGTGACTTTTTAAACTCTGGTGTGAGTTACAAATTCCAATAGTGTTGTGAAAACAAAAATACCGTCACCTTAGTGTCATTTTCATAACACATTTTTTTTACCTTGCATCACAAGGAACTTCCACGCAGTTATCAGTTCCCATTCCCATTACTGCAGCAGCACCTTTAATTGAATAATGACTCTGGAAGGAAACAAAATGACACAATTACTACAAAATTCTTTCATTTCAATTTTATTATATAACTTACATTTTGTGAAGTAAACATAACCAACTCTCCTGAAATGGAATTAAGGCCTTTTTCTTTGTATTGAGGAAACATTTTGTGGCGAGCGACTAATGCAGCATAAAGATTGGAAATTGAGCCACCTGGAAAAGAAGGAGAAATAAATTAACATATTTCAGCTGAAAATCGAATTGATTTCATATTATATAAATTTTGCAGTTCTTGACACATGTTTCACTAGACAATTTTGTTTTGTTGCTAAACTGGTTTCGATTTAATTCCATCATCTAGCATCATATTACAATGCAATGTCAAATTAAGAATAATATGATAACAATGTATTTTAATAAATTAAAAATATATTGTTACTTATGGTGATATGAAACTGAAACTAATTAACCATTTTCATCGGAGGACTGGTAAAAAACTAAGGAAATATTATGAATAGTCCTTCTAATCCCTGCAACTACAATAGTGAATTGCAGAAATGAAAGCACTGGATTTGGACATTTCTTAATCTGAATGCAAAATATCAAATGTAACAAGTCATCTGAATCCTCGATCCATTGGTAACCATTCTTACCAGAACACATCCTAATTCTCAGTCCAGTGGTAAATGTTCTTACCTGGTGCAAGAATACTATCACCTCCACTTCCCCATCCAATAATTTCTCGCATTTTTGTCATAACAGTTTGTTCCATAAGAATAAAGACTGGAGCAATTTCGTATGTAAACATATTCGTATTGGCTGTTGCTGTTAACCATTCTCCAGCCATTCCTACGATATCTAGACCACATGACAATTGGTTGAAAAATCTTGGATGGCCTGAAAAAAAATACACACATTTAAAAGAAATATTCTTTTGAAACAAATGAATGTTGTTAAAATAAGTTACCGTTATAGAATAAGTTATTCTTAAAAGCAGGGAAAGTATCATTAAAAAAGTTACATTATTATTTACGGTTTAATCTGGTATTCCGTTTATACACTTTACATGAATTAATTGTTTCCAAAAGAATTGCTAGCGGTATACAGTTTCATTTGCCGTAGATAAGTGTTCCATAATCGCCGTTGTAATCTTCCTAATTCCGTTTTAATCCTCTTAATTTCAGCTAATTCCTAAAACAATCTAATCTAATGAATTCATATTGAATAAAAGCAGAAAAATCTGTGAGAGAATGTTTAATCAGAGCGAAGAAGTGAGTAAGTGAGTGAACTATCAATATCTATTTTTCTCTCATCCTCTGTTGGAGACAGGCATAATGCATCTGTTAGTGACATATGATGATAAAATAAATAATGTCGAAGCTATCTTCAACGAAGCGCAAAATGACGAGTACTTCAGCGCTGAAGGGAGTTAACACTCGCCTCAGGATGGGAATAAAAAACAGAAAGCTATTAATACCAGCCGCAGAATAGGGGAAGATCCCCATTGAAAATGTGGGGCACATATAATTCGAAAGATATGAAAAGTGAATGGAAAATAGAGGTTGATTAGAATGAAAATATTCTTTTTTTGGTTGTATTGTCATCTTCATCACATCTCCCCTCTTCCGTCACTCCCCTTCCTATATATACCATCATCCGAAAATAGGGTTACCATAATCACCCAATCCTCAAACGACCAGGAGTTTTCTTCTTAGGTTTTATTTCTGATAACATTCAATTTATCTGTTGGGAAAAGTGTGAATTAACACTCCAAATAATAGGTGCAGGTTTTTTAATGCGGAGAGGAGCAGTGAATGTGATTGGTGTGCTTCAGGTTCTATTGAGAACCTGGAGCACATCTTGTTTGATTG
>JAQIWE010000846.1:0-18722 GCA_034698565.1 Campodea plusiochaeta
GTAAGATTTTGGAAGGACTATAACTTTCGATACAGTTGAGAAATCAGCAATGATTGAAGCAGTTCAGCTATGATGGTTCATGCTGGAAATGAAACACTCATAGAAAAGGAAAACATTCTTTATGCAAAGTAATATTACAGCTAGGTTAGCTCTATGCCCTGTCTAAACCTCGATTAATTTCACTTGAGAAAATATTTCTTCTTATACCATTTTAAACGGTTTCAGTGCTGATGTGAAAAATATTTGTATTTTGTGATGAACTATCATAATTTCCTTTTCCTTACACTTATTATGGATCCTAATGTACAAGATGCACGAATCCCTAAAATGTTCTTTCTCACTTTCCATTTTCATCGTTAAATTGAATAAAATTCCCCTAAATATTCCTTAATTCTCTTATCATAGAGGTGATTTCCATACTATATACTTCGTTTTATGTGGATTCTACGATTGCTATCCCCTAAATCCATATATCACCTTTTGGAAATGTGCTGGGCTCCTATATAATGTGTGTGTACTAGCTGTGTGTGTGTGCGTGAGAGCAGCATTTATTCCAAAAGAAAGCATAAAAGTACGTTAAGGCACATTGCCAAAGTGCATAATGCCAAAAGAGGTTTATTCGCATGCCTCAGAACAGAATCTTGTGCTTGCCAGACTTCCAATTACAAAATACTTCCCCACCAAAGGAGACGTAGAACAGAATGCAGGACGGAAGATTATGCACTTATCCAAGCTCTTCAATGCTTTAAAGGAACTACTGGTTGTTTTATCACTTTTTAATATCGAAATATATTGGTTTGACTATTATTGTTGTTTCATATTAAGTAAGAACAAATTAATGGAAAATTTTGTACTTTTATAATAGTGGTTATAAGACGGTTTTGCATTGGATTGAGAAGAATCAGCGGTTAAATTTATTTAACAAGTAAAAAAAAAAACTCAATTATGCAACAAAAAATAATTTAATCTTATTAATGCTTAAATATAACAGAGAATGTCATGTCATTGTTTAAAATGACATTAATAATACAACCAGTTAGTTTTTAGAAATAAAAACATATACATAATATAGCATCATGGTTCACAAGTAATATTATAAAACTCTATACGATAAATTGATGATATAAGTATATTTCTGCACTGGAAAGTAATTACAACGAAATATAAAAATATTCTCAAAATTAGGAATATCATTTGATGAACTGGTTTTGCCGGATGAAAAAAAATAATAATATTGAAGTTTATATGTTCATTATAGAATGTTTCACTTTCAATGAGTTTCAACAATCTAAAACAATAGGCTATAGATCTAGTAATTTATATCTTTGCTATAGAGTAAATATAAAACAACATCTCTGATGAAACATTTAATATAAATAATATAATAGCAGAATCAACATGGTTTCTTCTAGTAGGGTACATTTTAATAACAAACATGAGAAAATATATTAGAATTCCTTTTTTACTATAGAATAATCAAAATTGTCTGCTTTCTGTCAAAATCAATCATTAAATTTTTGATTCTTCGAATGAATTTTTAATGAAAGTATACGAACAGAACACGTAGAATAATAATTGAAGAAAAATGGAAGAATAATGAAACAAAAGATTGTGCAAAACACGGATTGAAAATGGAAATGGGAAATTATTTTTAATGCAGGTATATGGGTAATTTGGAATTTGCTGTGTACAGGCTCTTCATGTTTATATAATAAAGGAGAATTCAAATATAAAATATAACAGCATCCTTTGATGGTAGAATTCACAATTTAACTGCATATGATTATAAAGAATTTCTCCAATTGCTTGCGAGGATTTCTGCGAATAAGTATTTGAAGTTACAGTATTTTTCTTCTTAGTATTCAAAAATAGTTATTCTGATTGTAATATAAAAGAATAAGAAATATAACATTTTTTGTGCGTGAAAATTTGAGCTGTAACTTGAAATATTAATAATTTTACAACGATTTTTTATTTTGTTTTCCAGATGAGTGTAATTCTTACTTCATAATTTTCTATGGTATATTGTTTATAATGCATTCTTTAATAGTGGCAGTCTTCAAAATTAGGAATTTATATTTTAAGAAATAATTTTCACTAGGGACAGTGCTGCCAAAGTCAATATCTGCAAAAATCCAAAAATATTTCATAGTTATTACCAATACAAATTTATAATGTAAAGAATTGTCTAAAAAATCAGTTCAATATGAATTTCCTTCCGGGAAGTTACTTATTTGTCCATAAATAATTTATTCCTTTCAATTTTAATAATCAATATTCATAAAAATATATACAATGAACCAATTCAACAAACCAATTAATTCTGGTTTCATAACATTGATATTAAACTTCAAATTAGTCATAACATTTGTGATTCATCAATTAAAACATGTGATGATGAATCTTCATTTTTAATTTTAATAAATTTCTGGTACATAACCTACATCACTTTTTTTACTCATTAAAATTTATAACAGTATTAAAATTTCTGTGAATTTTTCCTTTTCGTTGAAGTTTACAATACCCTGCAATATTTATATATCATTAAATATCATTAAATTTGCAAAATAAAAGAATTTATATTTGACCCAATTATCGTATATTTGGAGGTAAATGATACAGGACAAAATAGAAGCCAAAGTCAAGGTATCAGATAAAGCTAGTCGATATTATTTGCCCAGTGTATGATGTAACTATTTACTACTCATGTTACAATGTCATTGATTTGAATACTTTTATTAATAAAGGTGAAATATCCAGGTCATTGAGAATGGAATACAAGGTCACGTTAATTACAGGATGCTAAATCAACTCAAAATAATTCCTGGATAAAAACTTTTGTTTTTAATTAGTACCAGTTTCAAATTAACAAATTGCATTTCCTCAATAATTTGTGAGACGTTCGGAATTTGGTTTTAAACTTTGAAGAGTGGGATTTTAAATTTATATTTATGGATGGGAAGTTAGGAAAATTGTTATTAGTAGGACTACATGCAAAATAAAATGGAATATTTTCTTATTTTTCACATTTCAGTTTAATGAATTACAGAAACTGAGAGTTCGAGAAATTGACATCGACCATGCGTCCAGAACTTATTTCTTCAGTTTCAATCACAACTATAAGTTAAAATATTGAACAAATTCTTAATATAGTAAAAAGACTGTTACATAACTGAACATCATTCAGTTATAGAAAAGTCAGAATAACTGAAATTAAAGTCATTTTATGACTTTCAATCATTGTTCAGTTTCTTTTCAATAATCCAACCTAGCTGTAAATTTCCAAGTAATACTTAAACTCTTCAACAAATTGCAGGGTCCAGATCACGGGGGAATTTATACCAGGGGAATTTATTAATACTAACTCCTAATATTTTGAAGACCTTGCTACATGATTCTGCATATAGTAACTTTCCCCTTGTACCGAGTACTAACGCTATAGTAGTGAAGGCAAAACCAAGAGGACAAATTTATGATCTTTGCGACCTTCAATTTTGGACATTTTAATGTTTCGTTTTCATCAGTTAATGATCAAAAGATATTTGTACTTTGTGGTGACGAGACTCAGTTTGTTATCAGTGCGTGTTAATTGGGATATTTTAAGTTCAAATAATGAAGTTTTGTTATGTGTTAGTGCTAGGAATCACTATTTTTGTCAGGATTGGAATACAGGGACTCAATCGTAAGTTACAGTTATTTTTCAATTAAATTAGAATTAGTGACTCGTGTTTAAAGAATTTGAAATAATTATAACTCTTAACTTTACTCATTAAATTCAGCTTTAGGTCTTTAAACTCGAGAGAGGAAGTCTTCAATTTCAAGCAAACTGATTTTGACATTACTGTAAGACAGCCCACTCATAAACACAGTATATTATTATAGAATATTTACTAACATTCTGCCCGAAACAGCCAGACACCAAACGTTGGTCCTTTTTACTGTTGGCAAGAAACGGCTTAGTGGTATTCAATGTATAATTCTCATTTTTACGAGCAACTTTTCATTACAATGTAAAAACATTGACGGAAAACTAAGAATGAATAATATTATATTTCACATAATCCAGTTAGAGCTTGAATTTTGATTTAATTATCAATATCGTAGCATAATTATTTATTGTATAAAAGTTATTACTATATGTTTGAACTTCTCATGAAGTGAAAAATAGAAGATTTTCGTAATAATATTTAAATGCACCACCATTCGAAAAGGTTTTAGACTAATCAATTTTCTTGTTTTGATTTTGAAGAATAATTCATTACTTCATCCACATTATTTTGTTTGTTATCTATCATTTATGAATTAATTTTAATTTTTCAAAGTAGAATTACTCAGCAGGTTTCTATCTTATCGCTTAGTAACTAATCTCCAAATAACATTTTAACATAAAACCATGAAGACAGCACATATAAACTGGAAAAAGCTTACTAAAATTTTAAAAAATATTATAAATCAGAAAGAAATTATTTCTATGCTTCTAAATATAATCAAATATCTATCCACAACCTTATTTATATAGAAATGAAGAGATTCTAAGTCGACGAACCCAAAATACTTCTACTTGACATTCACATAGACATAACACAGCTTCTTGTTCTTATACGGTTGAAAGTATACGAGCTAGTATGATTTTAAGTGAAACTTCTGTTATTAGATTAGTAAGAGTACAATAACATCTTTCCTAAGATAGCTTCTTATTTTATATTATCCTATAAAATGTACTATATATAAAGCCACAAAATCTATTCACTCGTATACTGCCTTTATATATGGAAATTGTGAATGAAAGATTCGATGACGCAATGATTACGATATAATTATCTCATTATTTTCATTCATTTTATGAGCAAGTAGAACACCGGAAGTTCAGAACTCCTGTTAGATGCGTAATATTTAAAAATCTGCGGCACCAGACTCGATATAAATAATAACAATATAGGGATTTAATACGTTACGACGGAGGCTAAGTAGCATTTTTCTTCTATTTAATAGTTCTGCTTGGGTTTAACCACTTATTGAAACACAATATTTCTTCAAGACGCTTCGCCTTTATTAATGAAAAGGCATTTTCAACTGTACATAAAAACGTCAAAGCCTTTTCATTAATAAAGGCGAAACGTCCTGAAGAAATATTGTGTTTCAATAAGTGGTTAAACCCAAGCAGAACTATTAAACAATGTAGGGACTCGAAATAACGAAATGAAACACTTTTCATCCTGCATTGCTGGTGAAACACAGAAATATTAAGAAAGAAAACAAGGAAAGTTAGAAAAAGTTATTACCATAGAACACACTACACAGTGACTATTACGAGTATTTTCTATAAAAATGTATTGAGGGAGATTCTTCAAAAAGTACTCCGAAACAAACATTTTTCAGACATTTTTAACTTTATAATTTATATCCAGCATTACCGAACTTTCACGATTTTCACCTGACTGAAACGAGCTAAATGCATATATCTCCTATATTACAGAATAACGTTAACAGTAAAAATTTGAAAGAAACACTTAGATGTGGTAATATAATTTCAACTATATTAAAATACTGTGAATCTATAGATATTTTGTATACTTTTGAAACAATGTAAGGATTCTAGTTAAAAAATTACACTTGGTGAGACTGAAATTTCTTCCATTATTAAAGAAAGGCAAACTATCTTTCTGTGGCTTTTGATTTAATAACAATACTAATTTATTCTTCTTAAACTTAAGGGAGAAAATTTCCTTCCATTATTATGATGGAAGAAACTCGAATAATACCAAATAATGAACAAGAAAAGTCTCATGAAGAAGAAACAAATAACCTGTTTTGAAATACCTTCAATTTTTATACTGTTGTGTGTCTATTTTTGCTAGAACTCTTACAATGATATATTTAGCAAGGAGTTATGTAGCATATTATTTTTTAATCCAATAATCCTGTAATATTTAATTAGTGAAAATGATTATTTCACCTTTTCACTATTATTCTATACCATTAAGTGTGGAACTATTTTTTTTCTTTAGAAATTTATACGATAGTTATTGCTAGATAACCTGATATATCATTCTATAGGACATTTTTCAGTCACTATTATTATTAATTTATGAGTACATATCCTTAATATTTAACTATTTAAATATTTTGTAGAATAACAACGTGCTACAGAAACATTACTAATTAAATACTAGTATTATTATTTCAACTTCACATTCGATAATTAAACTTGTACGGTTATAATTATATGAACGGGAAACTTACCATTTATCACTTTCTAATCATGACATGATTATGCGTAGAAATAAAAAAAAATAAGTAATTAAAATTTGACTAACTATCAAGAAATGAAAATTAGTGACATCTGTGACAACAAAATTACCCCTTCCCCCTTTGTAAGTCTGGAAGAAAACTCTTTATGAGTATTAATACGTGACACGCTTTATGCGATGTTAAACAATTATTTTTACAACGTGATTAAAAATTCAATCATGGAGAAGTTCGTCTTTAATATGGAACATATTACGAGCACTTTACTTCAGATTATAGTGATCATAATTGTTATTATAATTATTGTCATAAACACATTTAATTAAATTCCATTTAATTACTACCTAACAAACACTTCATGATCCGAAAATATGTTTTAATACACTGTATATAGTTTTATAAATGATGAAAACATTGATGCGATTATTATTATTACTGACAAACAGATTATTTCAAGAGATTCACTTCACAAAATTATGGAAAGAGGATAAATAGTTGTAAATGACTAATTGAAAATAATGTTTCCGGATCAAAATAACTCAATAAGGGTTATTACAATAATTATATTATATGGAATTCCGTGAGTGGTTTCGTAAGGGAGTTGATGTAAAATAACATTAAGTAGCAAAATAACCTAAGGTTACTAACGCACAGGTCATCATCACAGATACAAGGTTCCGCGAACGATGGAGCCGTATAAGGCATCCAGAAATGGAGATAAAAAAGGTCTCATTTAAAAAAAAAATATTGGAAAAAGTGGTCTAAATTTCATTAAATATCAGTAAAAAAAAGGTCTAAAAATATCAGTTTTTAAAAGTTTCTACTTATTACGGGCGGCCTATTACTTAATCAAAAGCCCTGAATAAAAATAATAAAAGTTTCTTTGACCACTTCAGTCATGATGGCACTTCGTGAATTGTTTTCAACGTTACCTAACTTACCTTGCTTTCACATACCCCAAAATTTTCTCTAGATCCTCCACTACTGTTCATAACCTTCTGCATAAAAATATTTAAATTACCTTATCTACCTAAAAATCTGAAATGGTACGATGAAATGACTTTTCAAGATGTTGATTTTTCTGTGTCATATCATTTGATGTAACTACGACTATACTATACTTAAGAAGATAATTATCTGATAAAAATAAATACTTTTATATAAAAAAAATGATTTTCTTACAGTATAAAAAGCGTCTTTGTTAGTTCTGTTATCATAATGATACATTGATGACTGTTTTTCATCTGAATCGAACCATAATGAGATTAATGTCAATTGCTTTATTATATGTGCTTATTAACTATATTCTTTTCTTTAAAATTGAGTGGAATATGAATACTTATAATAGCGTATGAATACTTATATGAATACTTATAGTAGCTTATTAATGTCATGGAAGTTTCTGCTGTAAAAAAGTATTGAAGTGATCGAAATACTTCAAGATTGAATGTTTTTTTAACTAACGTTTTGAAAGCCATCTACAAACGTATTGTGTGCATTGAAATATTTTATGACATAAATTAACCATAGATCATTTAAAATTGAAAATATTATTGTACAACGTAAAGTTGATTTTTTTTCTAATTGACTTTCTTGTGGTGGTAAAGAAGAGATTATGAATTTTAAAAATAAAAAGAATTTTTAGAAACAATGAAAATGCCAGAAGATGTGTTCTTCCTATATTGTATTTTTAAAATTATTGCAGTAAAAATACTGTTACAAAATGAAGGAAGTTTATTATTATTGTATTACATACTCATCATAGTGTCATTGTTATTATGCATATAATCATTTAATCATCACTTCCCTTAACCAACATATTATTACACAAATCCCTATTTGCTTTTTAAATATTACCAGTAACATGTGACATTTAATATACTTTCTCCTAAAACGTAACACCATTCTTTTTTGCAATCAATATAATAACATTTATTTATTTTTTCCTATAGTGGCATACAGGCCAACTCACTGTGGGAGAAGATTAGTGAATCGTACGAGAAAAGCAAAGATAGTTGGTGGTGTCGAAGCTTATCATGGTGAATTTCCATGGATCGTATCATTAAAATATCATGGAACACATTTTTGTGGTGGAGTTATTATCAATCAAGAATATGTATTGTCAGCAGCGCATTGTTTCGAAAATGAGTAAGTAGTTTTTTTCAGTATTTATTCTTCATTGTTTTGAGATTTTACAATATTACATTCTATGTGTTTGATGATTTGACGATAACACCTTTGATGTTTACATTTCTTCAACATTGCAAATACTAATGGTACAAATCTAATGTTGGATAGAAAATAAAATAAGAAATAGTTCACTAACTTTAACTAATTTGGATCACAATGATCACTGTAACTAATTTTTGGATTTCATTGATCACTTTAACTAATATTTGGATCACAATGATCACTTTAACTAATTTTTTGATTTCATTGATCACTTTAACTAATATTTGGATCACAATGATCATACTTGTCGAAGTCAAAAATATTTTGCACATTTTTAAACTCATGAAATCAATGAATTCTCCTCATATATTAGCACAAAATAATCTGTTCATGCACCTTAGATTTATCCCCCCAAAACATTTTTTTTTTCACTATTCCCATTCTCATTAACCCAACAGTGACCTATTTGACTACATAGTACACACTAACCTATTTTACTAATCTGCTTTTCCCCCTCTTTTCCAGTTTAAATGCTCTCCGCTACAAAATCGCAGTTGGAAAACACAATTTTCGTCGCCGAGAGTTTCCCTGGGCCAGAGAAATATCAGTTGAATCTATCCTCATACATCCAGGGTATAACAAAGATCACTTTCATAATGATATTGCCTTGGTGAAGGTTAAAAAGCAATTAACATGGTCGCCATTTACACTTCCTATCTGCTTAGAAAATCCCAATGATAGAAATGGATATGAAAATGAACATTTGATAACTGCTGGATGGGGATACAATAATGAGATCGGTACAGGTGAAGTGCATTTACATAGAATATTATGATTTGGTGTTTTTAACAAAGGTCATATACGTTTGTTGAATAATAAATTTTGTCGTTGATTGTTATTGGGATAGGTTTTAGGATGTAATAAATAATGGTCCTGTTTTATGTTGATGTATTGTTATCGACATGGAATCAGAGGAAGACATAGGTTTTAGCTGTAAACATTGGCCTTATTTTTTTGATAAACTTATGTTTTTACATTGACAATGAAATGAGCTTTATAATATTATTCTGTACAATAACATTGTTTTAAGCGTTTATAATGCAGTAATATTTCTGCTAACTAATTTTCAGCTGATAATCTCATCAAGGATTTAAAAAAAAATATATCGAATTTACCAGCTGAAAACTTAGAAAGGAAGAAACAAGTCATTTTGAAACCATTTTAATGTAATAACGTACTTTCAACATAGAGTATAATTATGCTCTGCTTGAAGTCAGTAATATTCATGATGAAAAACTCATCATTTTTAGCTTTTGGGAGATTCACACTTCTCCGTGTATACCATCCAACTACTTCATTATTTTAATTGCAACATGCATTAACCGGATGAGAGAGCTAAAATGATGTAAAAAGTAAATGTTAAATTACATAATCCACCTATATACTGCATAAAAGAACCTTTTATCATACTTCAATCATATTATAGAACTACTCATTTTAATAGTCCTATTCTTCAGTTGAGATAAAATAATTTTGCTAAAATATTATTAATTTTACCATTATATAAAAATACGCTCCAGCATATTCTGGTGTATCGGGTTTTATATTATAGGTTTCTTTTTGCAGTTTGTAGACCAGATAAAATCATATAACATGTTTAGCTATCTCGATTGCTATTTTTTTGTTACAAAAACCGAAAGAAAATAAAAATCTGATGTATTCTAATAAATTATTTTGAAATTTTACAAATGTTTGATCATATTATGAAGATGGTGTTTACATTACTGATAATACGAGTACATAAATTTTATTATACATTACGCTTTTAACAAGAAAAACATATGAGTTTCAAAAGATACATCCAAGTTAATTTCTATACCTGGTATTTTTTAGTCTCAGTAAAATAAAAGGATACTACTGCAGCATATAGTATGAGAGCTTAAAAATTGCACTGAAAATATTTTTAACAACTTCGAAATATTATGTATGTATTCTAACATAATACTTCGAATGTTATATGAATAAAAAGTAAATTAATAAGCGGCATTCTAGTTAGGCACTATAGCCAGTTCGGTCTATATACTATATACAAATATTATAAATAAAAAAACATTCGGAAGTAATAATAATATTGTAACAGAAAATAATGTGTTAACTTATTAATAATTATGAGTGATTGTTTTATATGATATCTATTTCAAGCGCATGAAATTGATTGACAGTTAAAAGATTTAATAAGTGTCATAAATTTGCACGTTATTATATTGAATTGTCATAGATGCAACTAAAAATATTAATGGATGAAATTTACCAATTTCTTTCGTCGTTCAACAGTTTTGTTTAATGACTTACAAAAATTCTTAGATCGACTGCTGTTTCGGATACTGAATGCACCTTTAACATATTGTATCTGTGTATTTCTCAACGTCTACGGAAAAGTTCTTTAATTTTTGTAGTGATATGATAACCATCATTATTTATTATCTTCTGGTTTCAGGTGTTCCATTGAAGACATTACACAAAGTATCAGTACCAGTTGTTGCTAATACACGTTGTAGAGAATGGTTTCATAAACAAGGAAAAGGGTCAAAGGTGAATTTAATAAATAGCCAATTATGTGCTGGATATGAAAAAGGAGGAAAAGATGCTTGTCAGGTGAGTATGATTATTTCAAGGGCAATTTTACTTTTTGATTAAAATTGAAATATTTTACAATATTGGAAGTTACTTATGTTTTTTTATCTGTGTAACTATTAATTTTCTCCATTATTCCAAAGGCCTTATAATTTCATTCATCATAACAATGTGAAAATGTATTCACACTCACACACTGTAACTAAATACGCACTGTAACTTCTTCCCTTGGACTACAGACAAGGAACATCATGTTTCATACACGACTGCTTTGTTTGGAATAGACTTTCTTTGCCTTACTGAAACTGATGAACCGGGAGAAATAAGACTTTTTCGTGTCTAAAACTAGAGATTATGTGCAGTATTAAAACAAGGAAGAAAGTGAACGATTTGATCCTAACTTAACATGACTAGAAGGACAGACAATTACGTTATTCGTTTGACAACCTGATGATGTTGACATGTAATTTTAATTCTGATTGAAAAGTTCAAACTGAAACTAAATACTACATTGAAAATTGACGACTGAAGAATTAAGACTCAAACAACAACTGTGTATTAACAATACAAGAAAATGCCAACACCAGTATATTCTCTACCGATTTCTTCATCCACAACTCAGTTCAGATTCCCCTTATCAAAAAGAGAATGACGTTTGAGATATATAATGTGAAATTTCATTTTCTACATTGCTTCAAACTTAAGCATCCTAAGTAAATATTTGAGTAAAAGCTTTATATTGGAGAAAATCAATCCACAACCTCTGCTTCTAAACGTGATCTCACAAAACCCAAGTAAACTAATAACTTACATATTGATCTCGGCTTAGGAAAATGGGTAGAGAGGGATATTTCATCATTCTTATTCCTGGTACATTAAACTTATAAACAGTTGAAACATCTTTTTGTTGTTTAATATTCGTTTGAGCTTTTTCATATTTTCAGTTAATGAAGATGGTTTTATTGTTCGTATATTTATTTAAAAAATCATGTTATAGTGTTCGATTTTATAATTTATTTTTTATTTAATTCGAAATATTTGTTTCGAAGTATTCATAATAAAATAAAATGACAATTTAACTCTTAATCGCAGCGAGAGCTCGATAGTTTTGTAAATTTTGATAACAAAAGTAATTGTATCTCCCCTGAAAAACTATCAACGAAATAAGACTTTCATCTAATGAAATAATACCATACAATAGAGCAATAACAAATTTTAATGGCAATAAATAAACAAAAAGAATCGGTGTTGCTTTTCTTTTCTCTTACTTTCGATTAACGTATGATTGGTTGTCTATCTTTCAGGCTGACAGTGGTGGTCCATTAATTCGTGAGAAGAATGGTGAATTTGTATTAATAGGAATTGTTTCTTCTGGTATTGGATGTGCTAGACCATATTTACCAGGAATTTATACCAGAGTAGGAGACTATTTAGATTGGATACAAAAATCAGTAAAAGGAGCCCATAATGTTGGAAGATTTTTCCCTGAAAGATAATTTTAATTTATTTTTATTTATTATTTATCTTCGATGTTACCTAAATAATGTTTTGTGAAAGAATGTGATATTTTTGCTGTTATTTATTTTCTGTTATGTTGAAGTGTAAAAGATAATAGTTATTTTGTTACTGTGTCATTGTCACCGTTAAAGTAAATTTGAAAATGAAACAAATAATTTAAAAAAGACAAAAAGGAGAGAAATAAATTATCAATTGTTGTTTACATGAGAGGTGATTTTTTATGTTCAAGACATACATTCAATTGGCCTTATTCTTCAGTCAATAAGAGCTTTATTTTGATCCTATTCTTCAGTCAAGTAGGGCTTTATTTTGGTCTTATTCTTCAGTCAAGAAGAGCCTTAATTTTTGTAGATGTATTGTTTCTCCACAATCCATGAGGTTTTTTGTGATTTTTCAAAAACTCTCAAATAAGTGTGTCTTCTTCCTTTGAGCTTAGTGTTTAAATTAAATGAAAAAAAAAATCTGCGAAGAAAAAAATTCTTATTTTTTTCTAGATAAAACTGTAGGATTTTACAATCAGGCTGCCCTTGTTAAGACTGTTTTGAAAAATTTATGAAATTTCATTATGCCCTCCTCTGCCATTTTAGAAATTCTGGATACAGGATTTTGAAATGTAGAACAAGTGTACATAATTCATAACCAAGCATAATATCAACGAGACTAGGGGACATCAAAATAAAATGTTTTTAAGATTACGGAAAGAAGAAAGAGCAGCATTAATGTTTTTTTTAAGATAAGAATTAAAAGGAAATGCATCAATGAAAATTTGTATATATAAGTAAACTAAGCTCTTGCTCAGGATAAATTAATAAAAATATAATATTGAAACAATGCTATTTTAAAATAATTATTGTGCTATCAGAATATATCATTTACATATCAAGAGTAACTAAAAGCAATTTTTGGTCATTAAATTTTGCATTATCCCACTTTCTCATGAAACAATTCATATGTTAGAATAAAATGATTCCATTTGGTATAGGCTACAAATATCTCAAAATAATACACTTCAATTTATTTCATTTACTATTTAATAGATTTTTTTATTCAACACACTTGGCATAATGAATAAAAATGTTTTTTCTCTTCTTTAACTAAAGCTCATTTGAGACTCATAAATTCATTCGTAATAATAAATCATTCATACTACCATTTTCATTCAAACAGAGGTGAAAAACACTTTCAAACAAAATATACTCACTCATTCAAAGATAACATACAAACATCATTCAGGAATATTAAAATTGGCACTTGATGAAAGAAAGAATCATTTTGAGATTAGAAAGTCTCTCTCAACAATATAGGTTCATAAAAAATCTTTCTTTTTTCAGCTATAATACATAATAACAATTTGAAATTTTTTATTACTAATATAAAAAAATCAAAGCTAAATGTTACCTGAGTTAATAGAAAAAACATGAAGCTAGACAAAGTGCATAAGGATATACAGAGTGGAAAAAAAAAGAAATACATGATCAGTATAGCCCTTTCAGACATGCAAAGGAAGCCTCCTTCTTTCTTTTTTAGAATAAATAAAATAATTTGATAAAAAAGTTTGTCCATTATCAAAATGTTGATAACAAATGCAATAAATTTTCATTCTAGTAGAAAATGAAAAATTTGAAATATATAAGTACAAGGTTTCCATCTTCCCAAAAGTAAAAGTAGTAACTTCTACATGAGATGATGAGAACCTTGTAGTTTTACTCTCCACTATAGAATGAAAATTTATTGCATTTGTAGTACCATTCTAATTGTTTTTAATTTCAAATTGTAACTATTATTTGTAATATTGGTATAAGATTGAATTACAGACTCATTAATATACTGAGAAAATCTAATAAATATCTTGAATATGCTCTGCAAAATTTTTAAATATATATGACATACTGTATATTACAATCTTAATTGTTTTATTTTATGGAAAGTAATATAATTATTCCGAGACCTTCGGCAGAGTTTCAATTTTACTTACATTACAAAGAGAATAAAGTTGAATAAAATCATTAAAATAATACTTTAAATAAAACTTATCAGGTATAATTTAACATCATGTATATACTCTTTTCCCCACTCTGTATTAAATAACTGACAAAAACAGATAACATGCACTGTTACAATATTTCATCATGAAGGACTTTCAATTAACTGCTATTTTCATCATCATATAGTTAGAAAATGTGTATAACAAACAATTTGAATAGCACCTGTAAAGAATAACAATCTTTCTAACAAGTGTTGATATATAATTATAATAATAATAATATTTTTAGCACTGTCACAATTCTTATGAAAGAAGTTGAAATTCCTGGTATCCCTCTGCACCAGTAAAAATAACATCCACCCAAATTCTCATTGCTTCAGCACTTGGTGCTAATAAATGATATGTTCTTTCATAAGTTTTCATACAGAATGTTAATTTAGGATTTGGAGATTTCACTGAATGGAGATGATCAACGTACACTTCTTCAATTGCCTGAAAAGATAAAGGAGAAATAGCTTTTAATTCATGATTATTTAGTACAGAATAAATATTATAACATTTTCTATTTATGTTAACAATCACTGTTTTTTTTAACTATGTAAAAGTATTTATCTGAAGTGATTATCAGATTTCAAAGTTGTTCATCAATTTCGAAAAAAAGTTTTTTTTTTTCATGTTATATTAAATGTATATAACATGTTATATTAGGCATAAAAAATACTGAACAAAAATATTGTTAGGACAATAAAATATCATTTTATGTTAAGTTTAAAATAAATATGTTATCAAACAAAAGTTTATAACCAATATACAAATTTTAACACAGTATTCACCAGTCTTATTCCAGCAAGCATAAAATAATAAACTTGAGAGTTAATTTATAACTTCCTGGCAATACAATGTTTACAAACATTAATTTTATTTCTTTAGGAAATAATTAACACAATATTTAACAACTTTCAGATGCTTGAGAGTATAAAAGTAAAAGAAAGCTTATTTAATGTTTCTGTATATTGAATTTTACTTCAATATGATTTAAATAATTTATACTAATAATTTCTACTAAAAAAACTTTAGAGAATGCAGCGGCATATACTGAACGCCTTAAACTATGGGTTCATCTCCATCAATTTTCTACATTTATGTTTCGTTTATTGGTGATGAATTGCTCAATAATTTTTCTGTTTACGTCATAAGGAACAAGTCAAACTTTTTTTAAGAAAAAACATTTCATTATTAATTCTTTAGAACTAATACATTCTAGTTCAAATTTTGTTTCCAGACAGTTTTGTTTTTAAAAGCCTTTAAAATTGGGTTGAAGCCCCTCTAACCCTTGTATAGACCACTGGAAAAATACCTGAAAACCCTATATAATCTTTGTTTACCTGGAAATAAACTCCACCCCTTGGTTTCTTCTCAGTTTTATCTAAGAAGTACATTAATGTTCTTTTATTTCTATCAAACACAAACCATCTTCGATTCCATGTATGAAATTTCGAACCCATCTTTTGAAGATATCCTCTACAGGCTGTAGCTGTTATCACAACATGTGGACAAAGTTCAATCTGGTGACCTGCTGTTTCTATGTGTTGACGAAGATCAAAGTTACCAGTACGAACAGGAAGGTACCGTGTTAATGGACGCTAAAAGAGAGAGAGAAAAGGAAGACTGTTAACAGAAAATTCACTTGAATGTTTCCATGATTGAAATGTATAATAAGAATTTTTTTTTTTTTCAAAATGTTTCTAAATAAAGAAGAAAAATTCATCATATTTGCAGATATATTTTCAGGAAAAAGTAAGTAGGGTAGTGTATAACTGGTTTGAGATTCTCCTCTTCACGCCTAACACTGCCCAAACATTATATTGTCTACCAATCTTTCGACACTTTCAGGATACTTATTAAGAGCAATATTATGTACTCTATCATAATTATGATGTGCAAAACAGCTACTTGCAATGTCATGAAATTACTGACCACAATCTACCACAGTTTTAAATTTGTGTATGATTTTCTAACAGCACATCAAATGTGGATCCAATAATATTCCCGCAGATTAAATTTGCGTGATAAACTATTTACAGTTTGTTAGTTATTATGAGTTTCCATCCTAATATGTGAACAATAATAGTTCACCTGAACTCATTTTATTTCGAAATTAATGTTAATATGATTTGAATCCTCAAACAAAACGCGGTTGAGGATCGTCTTAGATAACATTAAAAGAACGCAATAAATAAAGAAATCTCTTTCATCATACTTGTAAATTTCCTTTTCAAAGAATAGGAAATGTTTCAATATCAGGATTGGCAACTATTCTCGGTTTATTTACCAACAAGTGCGTAGGACGAACAACAATATATGATCCCATGATGGTTTGTGTTGTAACGGGTTACTTAACTTCTCGATTAAAAGCTATTTTTATGATCAAAACAATAACTTAAATTCTCCGGAAACAAACAAAAAATACATTCTGAATTACGAGTGGAAAATATTTCATACGGAAACCTTGTCTTACAACTTCAGATGTTGCTTTCAATAACATAACAACAAAGCTTTTCGTATTTTTTCTTTTATCAAACCTTATTGTTCATTCAAACTAAAATATATTTATTATCAAAGTATTAACTGCCAAGGCATTGTAATGTACAGTACTTCTCAAGTTTCCAACTATTTTTTTCAACAATAAAGTCATTTTTCTATTTGGTTCTACCTGTCGAAATGTCATCTTAAAGGAAGTTCTCTAACACGAAGTTAAAGGAACCGAAAATAACTTTCATAATTAAGGTATAGTTTTAAATACAAAATAGGATATGCTAAATTTGTTCTTTCATTCTACCTGTTTACCGACCTAACCTACATAGAAAACAGTACACTGACCTTTCACGGCTATTATTAGCTAACAAATTTCTATTTTGTCTCTTGTGGACAACAGAAGATTATGAAAATACATCAACATCAAACAAATCCTTCTTATTCATAACATGTGGTATTCAGATTAAGTTATGAACTAAATGGAAAGTTTCCAGTTTTATAAGTATCTTGTCTATCCAACTTGTCTGCCAAATAAAATTAATTTGCTAAATGCAAGCAGATTTGTTGTAAAATAATATATTAGGAAAATTAAAATTTTCAACTACAGTTTTATTCCTTTGACGAAACATCTAACCTATGAGCGGAAATCCCGGGGTGAACGGTGCACGTGTTCTCCGTCCAATATTTTGAAATTACCTATTAAAATTTATAATTTTGAGTACAAATTTCAAACCTCCCTTCGATCGCGTCAACATGGTGACATTTCGCGAACGGTCTGCAACATGCACGACCCGTTATACCGTACTGTAGAATGCAAAATTTCTCATTCGTTCTTTTCACAGAAAAGTCATATTTTATCAAGCTCGCATAATCCAAAATTAATTTCCAAGAAAAAAATTCTCAACAAAGGTAAAAGTCGAAAGTCAGCTGTATATCAATATCCTGAAACAACAAAACAGAAAATTCAGAATTGTTTCCAAAATGTCTTCCTTTACCTATTTTTATTTTCTTCCACATTCACCAAAGCAAAGTTACCACAACATAAAACGTAAAAAAAACATTCATCAGCAACCTTGGAATGAAACATTTTCTAATTTGTTTTCATCATTCACGTGTAAAGAATACATACAGCCAAATTAGAATCGATGAAACAAATAGTTTGTATGAGATCCAGCAAAAAAAAGAAGAAGAAGTGTAACAAAACATCTCATTGATAGTAGGAAGTTAACGACGTGCAAACAGCAACTATGTACTAAGACAAGGTTACGTAAGCAATTTTCATGCATTCTTGTCTGTCTTCAAGCCAGCACTGAGTCACAGGACCTCATGATGACGTACATTTAACTTGAGGAAAAAAACTTTTAACTCTTTCTTTTGTTTTAAAAGTGAACTTTTCCTTCAAAATAGAACTTCACGTTTTATTTCTGGCATTCCTCCGTACAGAAATATTTCTCCTTTCGACTCACTTTATTACCTAATTGAACGAAACTATTTCTAACAGATAAACATAAGATGAAATGAGATGATTTCTCTATTCCGGTGTACGAATCGCAGTTATACCCCTCTCGCAAACATACGACCCAAATGTATTTAAGAAAATTGACGATTCTGACAGGAGAAAGTTTTCTTT
>JAQIWE010000847.1:0-18712 GCA_034698565.1 Campodea plusiochaeta
TTTCAACTTGCATGAAATATATATACAATTTTTACGTAGCACTGATTAATAATTTTAATAAATAGTCACTGTCTTATAATAATAATATTTTCGGTACTAAATATCGTTCATACGATCACTCGATTAATTATCGTTCGTTTGCGTAGACGATCGGACACTTTATACGTGAGTAATATACGTTTTAAATACGGAACTTTAAAAGTCTCTATCTTTTGAACCACTGCGTATATTTTCACCATTCAAAGATTAAAATGTTCAGAATAAATAATAATGTCCTTTTGCACTTATTTTGGGGTCATAGGGTCACTTGTCACAACTTCCGGTTTTCGTTTTGATTACGTTTTGCTCTACCACTTGGCTGGGCTGTCGCTCAAAGTGTGTACTTGCGGTCTTGCATCTCGTCTTATGATCTTGCCTTGGAAAGTTGTATGTTGTATTTACGTGTTTGTTGATTAATTTTGACCATTTTTGACATAACCCAGGGTACCAATAGAATATATTGAACCATACTAATGCTGAATAAAACCATTTTGTACCATTTCCATTCCATAATAAACCAAACATTGTTGAAATTGAAGTTGATGTATTTTTTATTATTTGCCACATATAATAATAAATATTTCCATAATTTTGATGACTATTGCTGCTTTTCCAATACTCTATTTTCACCTCAAAAATCCGCTTCCCTACAATGTACTAGATGCTACAACACAATAATTATCAAGAGTTAATTCACTTTTCAACATACTGTATAACACAACATAATGAATTCCTATAACATTTACAGCATCACCTTGTCTGTAGTATAGGGAAGGTTTTTGTACTGTACTTTGCTTTTTATGATATCTCCATGAAAAGTTTATTATCAGGTCAGGAACTATACAACTAATTATTATTTTATTATCACGAATTATTTACCTGATCACTGACACTCAAAAGATGTACTATATTGTTTACATTAAGAAGAACTGAAGTAAATTGAGAAATATTAAAAACTTTTATTGAAACTGAGAAGTAAGTAGGCCATTAAAATAAAATATTGTTTACAGTTTTCCTGTGTACATAAATCAAAGAAAATTGTCAGCTAAATGGGATGTGCAGTAGGTTTGAGAATAGCAGTTTGGAAACCTGTGCTGAAAATGAGCTATTTCGTTATGTGAATTCTTGTATAATCCATTAGAATAAACTTAATATTATACTACTTGTTTATGTAGAACTGTATAATCAAGAACGTTTTCTTATAAAATAAGACTATAAAGGTTTTGTAAAATATTGTATATTTACTAAACTTTTCGTCTTTGGATTTAAACTGTAGAAATTATATTCAGGATGACATTAAAGTATTTCAGAACAATAACTAAAACCTGAAGAAATTTTCGTAACTTTTGCACACGATTACCATTCTTTATATAATGACAGTTATTCGGTAAAATAATAAACATCATTTACTTTTGTTTTGACATACCGTGTGTAGTACTGCTGCCCTGTTCTTCAGAGCAGAAAATTTTTCCGACACCTCAAGTCGAAGCACGTTGAACTGGCAGATTCTTTCCCACTTAAAACTTCTGTAATTATATTTCCCGAATATAAAAAAGCGTTTTCTTCCACAGCATCATATCCTTGTTTTTGTTCTAGGAAAGGCGGAAACACTTTCGCAAAGTATACGAGATACACTTCATTTAACCATTTCGTGCGGCACTTACGGGTCCGCAATTCCACCGCCCGTTAAACACGTTGAAACAATCATTTAAAGAGCGCACAAAGAGGAAAAAAATCAGTTGGAGATGCCACTTAAGTATTAGATTAGAAAAGAACACTCATGAATGGCGTTCAGCTCATCGAGTTTTTTTACAATAGCCTGATCAGCGTAGAATTCGCAATATTTCTCCGATATGGATAGGTATATGATTACGCTTTCAATGTAGTATCACTTATGTAACTGTGAGTGGTCATATCCATTCTGGGATTTTGAGTTAAGTTTCCGTTCTTCAGCAGTTGATATTAATTTTGACTTCTTAAAGTGTGACATGATTGAGTCTCATCAAGTAAATAATTTGAACTCGATAGAATAATTTTGGAAAAGGATATCTGAATAGAACACAGCAACCACTAACCTGCAATGTGATTATGTCACCTTTCTTCTCCAAGTTACTTTCAAAAACATTCTTCTACATACTACACCACACATCAGATATGAGACAGAACATTTTGATTGATATTTAATCAATAAGCCTTCAAAACAGTACGATACTGCTTCTAAACAAAAACATGTATTTGGTAAAGGAACAGAAAATATAGATATCATGGTTGTGCAATATATTATCGTATTAACTATCTCGTTATTAACATCAGATATTTTAGATCAGAACGTTAGTCCATTCTTATAAAATGACCATTGTTTCTCAATTTTAAAAATCACATGATTAACTAAATTTGGAGTTTCTGAGTAACCAGCAGATCATCTTATTTGCTATGTTTAAAAGTTTATTAGTATTAGTTCAGTTTAGTTTTTGTTTAGTGTTTATTACTGTCAACATTCACATATATAAATGGACTAGTGTATGCTGCATGTAAGATAGGGCTTTTAGGTCCTATAATGCCGCATATTTCTATAAAATAAAGAAATTTATTATTATTATTATTATCATCATCATCTGGATAAGATACGACTGAATGAAAAATTCCTCACCGAAAGCGAATGTGAATTTAAATCACTCTTTCGAACTATACAAAAACCAGAAGTACCAACTTCAATGCAATCATGCTCCACTTTCAACTTGGTCCCGAGATCTTTTTCTCAGCGTCCTCAAAAACAATTTTCGGTTGACAAGATTTCTTCAGTATTAATACTATAATATTACAGTAATAATGGGATGTTTTGTAAGCGGTATTTTTAAGGCCAAATTCCCGTTGTATAACAAAATACCATATGTAGAAAAATTAACAATACTAAATTGTGAACTTTTATGTAACAGTTCTTACTACCCAAATCTCGGTCTTACTGTTTACGTGTCTTCTGGCATTGTGGAAAAACTCGTATAGGTGTGCCCTAGTAACACCATAAAACATTCAATATGAGTCACTATTATTACAAATTGTTTATAAAATTGTATTAAAACTTTATCGAAAGTACTAAAGGAAAGCAGAATCTTTATATTTTTTATTTATAAATTTTATTTTATATAACGATTCCAAAATTAGGAATGTCCGTAAATTAACTAAATACAACAAATAAAGAAATAAAAGAACCATTTAGAATAAGTTTACTTGTTCCAAAATAGGTTTAAGCTTAATAATATTGTAATATTATTTTCCTGTAATTTCAAAATGGTCTAATTTGTAGTAGGGATCTGTATTTTACAAATTACTAAACATGTGAGTAAAGTAACATAAAACTGCATCTTTCATTACCATGTAAAATTAAGACATAAAATATTGCAATACTTTATTTACGATCAGTTTCAGTAGAAATTAATATTTTTAAATCAGACAAGTGTCCAGTTTAGGTGTTGAAATCTCTTTACAACAAATATTTTTCATCAGAATGTTGTTATGTACTAGAAAATAGAATAAACATACTGCACTACACATTAGCACTTCTTTAACCCAGATATTATTCCATGTTTTTGGTGTCCACTGAGCTTTACCTTTATAGAATCGACCTTGAGGTAGAAAGTTTTGTTACTTAGAAAGTACTGTACTTAACGATGATAAGATCAAGTGTGTTGATGTAGAACATAAAACCGATCTTGAATGACAATCAATTAAAAGAATGAAGTTGCTAATATTAAATGAAGCATAGTAATAATTTAGTGGTTACGGTTCCTGCTTTCTCAATGAATACTATACAGTAGGTGGTGGCAGTTTTTATTCAACGAGTACTTTATTTTGTTGGTAATTGAATGGTCATTTCTGAGGCAGGGGAGCATCCGACAGAATGAAATCGAACAATTAAGTTCTTTGATAGAAATGTAGAGCTTATTTTAGAAATGTTTTGTTGTTCTCTTTCATGTTAATAGGATAAAAAAAACTTGTCTATTTTGACATACATATTTATAGATCTTGATTAAATGTCTTGATATAAGTAATAGTATTTTAGTCGATAAGATTTATTAATAGTTGTTATTATCTAGTTTATCGTGGAGTCTAACTCAAGCATTTCGAAGTAAATTTAATTGAAATCATAATCATTTAATTTTTACTGACCATACTGAATGTTTTAACGTGTTATGATGAGAATTAAAGTTAACAGTGTAACCTATTAACTATATGGTATGATATACATTTTGAAAGCACTCTCAAAAGCCTATATGGTACTGCGAATTGTCAGTTAGTTATTCTCTGAATGTTATCAAGATTTATTCCCTTAAAATCAGATCTATAATTCGAAAAGTGTAATGTTAAAAAAAGTATGACTTTTCGAAATATTCTAGTGATCTTGGGAGTCATGGTCAAAGCTAAAGTATTTAGTCACTTCTTAAACAAATAAGAACATAAATAATTATATTGATTTTGTTAAATTATATTATTATCACTTTCTGATTCAAGGTTATTTTTGCAATAATTGAAATAATCTGACTCAACCAAATAAATGGTGTATTTAGTTCAACGATTCTCAGCCTTGCAAAAAATTATTATCAATTCGAACATCGCGGTATCATTAAAATAAATTGTTTGTTTACTTCAAGTTCTATTCACATGTTTAATGAATATTCAAGTACTTAGAAATAATTTTAGATAACCTTGTGTAACTTGTCGTGTAAGAAAAGTGTAATTCAAGTAACACTTCTTTTAATCGTTCAATTAAATCAACCTCGTAGAATTACAAGGATTGACAATTTGTGACAATTGTTTTAACACAAGTTGAATGTCCTAGAAATGGCAATTATTCAAAGTTCAAACTGTAAATTTTGTTTCTTATGTAAAGATTATTAACTTTGCTATGATATTACAGAAAAATGTGAAAATTGCATTATCGTATTATATCTTAACCAAAATTGTATAGGTTTAACATTTTCTTCTCTTGGAACAGAAGAGTTAAGATTTATTTTCAATTCTTACAGAAGATATATTTTTAGAACGATAAATTACTCTTTTGCTAGATGTTTATATTAAAATTTGCAGAAATGCATATAAATGGCATAATCATGTGGCAAAACTTTCTGTTCTCCAACTCTGGTTCGTCAAGTCAAAAAGCTTATATATACATCAATAACAGACAACATTATTGTCTATGGTTAGTAACTGCACTGCTTGTATATTGTATCCATATTAATTAACAAAATATCAAAGGTATTCGTAAACACACTTTGATGTACCCCTCTAAAACTCAAGTTTCCACAATGTTAGCATTCTGTATATGACATAAAAATCTATAATTTTCCTTTATTTTCTTCCCATCCTATTACCATGTGCATTTCATGTTTCTCTCTGAAAAGTAGAATATAAATAATGAACCCTAAAAACGAAGTAACTAGCTACACAAACATACGATTAAATGTGTAACCTTCGTTCCTCTTATTTACAATGTACCGTTCATTTTTATACCTTCAATTTTCCTTCAGCCAAGTCCTGATTAGTGCCATTGGAATTGTGGTTAAATCAAGTATGACAATGTGACAAAGGGTCAGGAATAGAAAGTTCACAAATAGGAAGAAATATTCAAATCAGGAGAATAGATAGAAATGAACTACGTGAAGGACACTGGGAATAAACAAACGGTGTTCCTCAGAAGTTGGAAAAGAAATAGGTTGTGGATTGCGGATGGAAATTTGGTATCTATTCTCAATTCATTTTTCGATTCCGTTACATTTTGTGTTGATATTATTGGTAGTTTAGTCACAGTTTACGATTAGCTGTGTGTGTGGCTGAAATAGTCAGATTCATGGTCGAAGAAAGGATATTTTCTTCTCAGGTCTCCCGGAAGGATTTCAAGGCTGATTGATATTTGTATGGGTAGTTGGGTACCTGGAATTGGTCATTCTATAAAAGAAAATAGGAAACATAGTAGTACAATAACAGTATCGTATTCGAATCACGTCAGGTTATTGAAAATGCATTGGCATTGATCTGCTCCAAACATCCACTTTAAGTTCATTTACGACAGAAAAGACAACATTAAATAATATTGGTGTTATGTTTATGTTGTGAAGAGACAATAAACAGTTCAGTGAACAATTATATTTTATGTATCCCTTTGTATAGGAAAATTACAGTAATTGTTTAGTTAACATTATAGATTTCGCCAGTCAACATTTTAAAGTGCAAGAAATTCTTATATCCAATGTTTGTTATTATAAGGATCAAGTTATAACTTGAAAACATTTCATCCCATTAATAAACTGTCGAAATTAACTTATAATGCAATACTAGCAGGAATACTCTATTAAAGTAAAGGAGAATCACGTCTTTCACGTCTTAAAGAGATCCGGAACTAAAGAACAAATTCCCCTATTGACTCTGATCTGATTCTTCCTCTTGAAGATTCAGATAGGAATTCGCCATCTTTTCTTTTTAATCGCTCCAGTAAGAACCCAATATCTTTTCGAATTTCATCATCTAGGCTTATACGTTTCCTCCAGGATTTTATTGATTTCTCATTTAAAAAATCTTCGCCTTTAGCTGTATCAAAATCTTCATTAAATCTTCACGAGAAGGCAATCAACCGTACTCGAAACAGATTTTACGCTCGATTAAATAAGAAAAAGAAATTGTACTATGTAACTCTACCTTATCGAAATTAAAAGCTTGTCAATTTCTACGTCGTGACCAGTAAGTAGAAGAAAGATGACCAAAGAATGCATTTTCACTTGACTCTCCCCAGAATCATCTTCTCTCCCCCCCCCCCTCTTTCGCCACGTCAGATGAATCTCGTACTATACACATAGAGTTGCCAACAATATAATATTTATCAGGACAATTTCATAAACTCGTGTCTTACTATAAACACATAATTATGTATATATAACTTTTAATCAGTCATTTTCATAACTATAGAATTGCTTTATATTAAAACTGATTTAAGTAAAATATTTCATTATATTCACATTGCAAAAAGTTCAAGAAAAAGCCGTTCATTTTAGTTTTATTTTAGGAAAACAACAATATCATGAGGTTTTGTATGAAAGATACGTAGATGTACGTTTTTTTTTTTTTTTTTCAGGTACCTCTGTTTCTGTAATATCCTAAAATAAAAATTCCAGTAGTCGCATTTAAAAATAATTAATACAAGAATAGAAAAGTTTTTTTAAATCCTTCTTTTCAAGTTGTTATTTAAAAATTCATCAATAAAAATAACATACTAGGAAACTGTAAATATATGTTATACGTACTGTCAAGGATCAGGATAACGTAAATTCAACTTGATATAAACAGCAGTGGCCAAATGTCATTTACAATAGTTTTTGTTTCTTCAATGGTGTTTTAAGCACAACAAGCGACTATTATACTATCTCTATATGATGTATATGTATAGTAACGCACATGGCAACCTTATCTATATATCAGGCGATTATTTCATCTTATCGTACGGTCATGTTCTTTTTTTGAACGATGTGAAAGGGACTTTCTTATTAGAAAAAGTGCATTGTGTTCTCTATAATATAAATGCAATGAAAAAGGCCAGTGACTTGGCATTTTTGTTCGTAAGATATATCATCTTCTAATAATACATGCAGGAGACTTCATTTTCAATCATACATCTTATGAAATCAGATGTTTATTGTGGCTGGTCCAAAGGGCATTCTTACGAAAGACTGTTATTTAACTTATTTACTGAATGGCACAGATATTGAAAGAAAAAAGTTTTGTAATTGACAGAATATTACTTGCTTTTTCAAAATTTTAGAAAAACTAACGAAATATAATAAATTCTAAATACTGTTTATATGAGGTAATTTACTACCGGAAATAAGTTTTTCATCTGCAGTATTACTTGCATCATTGCTAAAAAAAGCAGTGTGGCTAATACCTGAATGACTTGTCATGAAGTTAGCAGTATTACTTTTAGGTATGTTCATGTGTGGTCTGAAAAAGACCTAAAATACATTTACAACTTTAATTGCAAATTTCCATTATATTCTGTAAATTAACTGTGTTAATTTAAGTGTGAGATGATCAATTTTATTACTAAAAATAATAGAGTATCCGCTTCGATACTTTTTCCTATTTCTTTCTTTGACATTTTAATCTGTAACCTGGATAAAACATTCTGTAATGAACTAAATCGAAAGTCTGCTTTATCAGACGAAATCAAAAAGTTATCTCATACTATTACTGAATTTTATCTTTAGTTTCAATAAAATATTTACAGTTACATTGTTATACGTAATTTTTTTTTTTTTTGAAAAAATATCATTCTTAAAATAAAATGAACTCCAAACTCTAAATCAAAGCAACCGTTTGATCGTGAACTCGTGTCCTTAAAATTTTGCAGGATGCACATAAATTTTAATTCATGTAACAAAAATCAGATATTTTATTCTTACACAATGCAACAAAACGAACGGGAATCTGTGCATTGTGAATCATAGCTGCTCTTAGATATGATACTTCTGAGAACATTGCTTCTTCGTATCCTCTTCATTTTCCTCCTCTTTTTCTCCCTAGGTAAATTCCAACAGAATGATTTAATCGGTAAAAGTAGGAAGGTCAATATACATTTCGTATACTTTGTTTTCTTACGTATTGAAAAAACAAGGAAACTTTCTGTTTTCATATGGTAATTTCTTTCCTTGTGAACTGTACGTTTGTAGTAAGATGTTACATTCATGAATGCTACTGCTGTATAAATGGATTTTACGATTTGATCTATTGTAAATTATACTGTCTTTGTACAGTATAACCATTGAAATAAAATCGTTGTTATAAGCATAATAATTGCAGTTTCTCAGGTCAGATTGATATTTCTTGAAATATATATTTATGGTAATACACAGAAATTTTTCTGCTTATATTATATCGCCAGTAATTGCGGACTAGACTGCTGGATGAAACCTGGTATTGCTCTTTGTCAATGTCTGTGAGACAAAAGATTCCATATCATAAGTAAAAAGGAAAGTGTTTCGAAGTTTGTTAAACTTATATCCCAGCAGATCCCTATACCTGCGTACATCAATTCTTTTTTCAATAATCACTATTTTCCTAAACTTTTTTTCACTGTAATATAAAGTATTCGTATACGATATTATACAGTAGTTTTCTAGTTTGTAATATTTATATCTCAAAATTTCTCACGCCACTTAAAATAGTGTGAGAATATTCAAACAAAAGTATACAATTTTACTCTGTAAAACGTGGTTATACTATATTAAAAAATTTAAGAAACTTATGTAGACATAAAGGTGTTATAACATTACATTAATTTGCGTTCTACCTTTCAGTATGACGTTTGCTCTGGAACAATAATATTTTCTCTGAGTAAATATAAAATTGGCGTGTACGGTACATCACAGTACGGACAATATTATTGAAAATATATAAATCTAGAATACAAGAAAGACAAATAATATTAAAATAACTGCAAAGAAGGGAAATGTTTAGTACTGAAAAACGGACCTTATAAAACCTCACTCAAAACATGTAATTCCCGTATTTGAGATGAATAATAGATTATTATAGATTCTTCTGTATATACAAAAATATAAAAGAAAATTATCGTAGCAGTTCAGATGAAAAAGAAACAAGTAATTTGGCGCATTAGACAATATAAAAGTAATTTCTGTGAGAGGTTTATTGAGTTCTCAGCATTCAGATAATAATTTCTCTATCATTGCAGAAATATTCTTATTCAAATTAAATTTGCAATGTCACGTTAAAATTATTTCATAATTTTCCTTAATACTCTATTATGAAACTGATTTTGATTTTATAATTGAAGTTTCATCTATATGGTGAAAAAAGGGAAATTGGATACATGGTGCTCATTGAACTTCTAAAAGGCGTTAAGAACCTGTGATACAGGATTTTAATAGGAACTTTCCAAAGGTTTTTTTTAATGTTATTGGTTGAAGGTTTTCGTGACAGAAAGATGCACTTTAGAGGTTCTTATTGAAATGTTTAATTAGTATGAGGGAAAAGGGGGGGGGTCTGGTATCATTATGAAATGGAGAAAGGAATCAATGCACTCTATTATTTGGTTTTATTCAATAATAGCAAAGTGGGTTAATGAGAAATGGAAATAAATATTACGTACTCTTTTTTTATTTGTGTGATTGTATTTTCCATATCTCACTCTTCTACTGTATTATGTTTAAATTAGATTTTATGTAAATTCAATCACCTTGCGTCTTTAAAGTTTCTGTCCATTCATCATAGATATTTTATTGACATTTACATATACTCTTTATTTAATAAACAATATTAAGTTAAAAAAAGTATTGATCAAACAAAGGAGTAACTTCAAAGAAAAAAAGTTATCGCATAAATATTTTTTACTTTTCGATACTGTAAGAAT
The DNA here is from genome assembly GCA_034698565.1 of Campodea plusiochaeta. Classification (NCBI taxonomy): domain Eukaryota; kingdom Metazoa; phylum Arthropoda; class Diplura; order Rhabdura; family Campodeidae; genus Campodea; species Campodea plusiochaeta. The sequence continues at coordinate 10,454 of JAQIWE010000847.1, forward strand.
GTTCAAAATTTATAAGAAAGAAAATTCAATGAAATTCCATATATAATGTTCTTGTATAGTTTCATGGAGGTTTTATAGAATACAATTACGGAAACATATAGGCCTAGTGCAGGAAAAGCTTTTTCCCAAAGTATTTACCTTTTTCATTTCACGTATTAACTAGATTTCATATTAACTTCATCCTTTGAATTAGTAATAAAAATTAGGACGAAGTGTATTTAAAATAATTTTATACTATTCCCTCTCTGATTTATTTGCAAACATAGTTAACCATTTTTAAACCATACCATTTATTTAATGTACAAACTATAGAATTATAATGTCAAACATAAATTGATCACCAACAATTTTAAAATTAAAACCTCCAATTATTTTAGATTGTATGCATAAATTCTCACAACCAATTATATATACCAGCGTAATTATAAATTGTAATGAGTGCAAGTCTTACATCATAATCCTTCATATAGAAATGTGCAAGTGATCGTAATCTCTACTTTATCGAGTCATACTTCTCACATATTAATTGATAGGTAATAATTAAGTCAAGAAACAAGTTTGAGAATAGAAATACTTGAACTAATATCTTTTGATAAGGTCATGTAAGAAAAGAAGCAATTTTCAAACTTCCAATGAGTTTTAATTATAGACTAATTAAAGGTATATTGTGTCAATGATACACCAATTTATTGATTCTCTTGTGATCAACCATGAAAAAAGTCGTAAGGTGAAAGTAAAATGATAATCGAAATTTTGAAGGCGTTATGGAGGTTTTGCCTATGGCGGTATAGTTTTATGCGAAATGCATGTTTAAAATATGCATGTATAGTTAGATTGTTTTTATTTTCGTTTTAATGTATTTTTGATAGTCATGTTTATATGAAAATTTCGTGACTTCGTCGTAAATACTTGCAGTGGTTATAAAAGCTACCAAATTGATTTAAGAATTCAATATTCCAATGAATATTTATGAGAGTACACTTTTTTTTATTTCGATGGCTAAAATACAGATATAACTTAAAATTATTTATTCTTTTTAAATTCTGAGTTTATCGTACACTCTTTTGTGGTTATATAATTACTTTATTCTGCTTTCATTTGTACCATTTCTAGTGCTATTTTAAAGCCCGTCGTTCCTGCAAATGCCTCAAGATGTTTCACTATACTGTACTCAGTACATTTGGTAACTTCGCCCAAAATATTTATATTCTTCAAAATTTATGAAAATATAAGGATATTATTTTATTATTACATTGAAGAGGTCTATAGCTGTTTTATGATCAAAGCAAAGAATTTACAAATTGTTTTTATTCAGCTGCGGTTTATAATTTCAAACCAAGAAGTAATATTCAATTTAATGACACCTGAACATTTAAAAAAATATTCATTGAACGGTATATAAAATCTACTATCACCATCCTACTTAATTACCCTTTTTATTCAGAATGCAACATTGATATAATTATGTACGACTGAGTCCCTTTACCTGTATAGTTTTGCCTAGCTAAACGGTATTTCCCATCATCATCGTCATCATCATTATTTCTCTTGAGGATTCTGACCTCCTAGAATGACGTCACAGAATAGATTAAAAGATACTTCCAATGGTATTGAAAGGGAGAGGTTATATTTGGACATTTCTTGTGACTCATTCGTGTACCTTGCTGTATAGAAAGGTGATAGATAGATAGTCCTGCAACATTTCGAAGAAAAGAATTTGTTTTATGTCTTCTCGTTTCAATGAGAATTTTTACTTTCTTGTCCTTGATGAGGTTAAAGGATGCTAGAACATAACTTATCTTCAAATATAATAGAAGTTAGGACTAAAAGTTTTGTTATGTATTTATGATTAGAGTGATTTATGATTCATTGAAATGTATTCCGGATTTGATTTATGGATTGTAAGGTGTATTATTAATTTTAGCGGTATTTTAACTAACACCTTCCATCGGGGTTTTATTTCTATTCTGATGATACCAACAACAGTTGAGAATTGCTGCTATTTTATTTAAATATTCGTAAAATTAGAGTTTATTTACTATTCTTCAAAATAATTGTTCAAAAATAAATCAGATACTTTACAAGCAACAATATTACAGTGCTTCGTATGGGAGAATAAATTTTGTTCTATAGTGCAGGAGATTTACCTTTGATCTCTTTTACAATAAAGTAATGGATAGGTACAAATGTATGTACCTACTTCCTTCGATAAATAATATTTCAATTCTGATTACTTTAATTTCAATATAAATTAATTATAAAATACAATAAAAAAATACTAACAATATAATAATATACCAAATGATTGTGTGTCAAGCAATAATTTATACTCTGAATTCCCTATTTTTATTATAAAATCGATTATTCCATTTCTTGAACCTGAAGTAGTTGGCGTAAACGGAAGAAGTCGTTGTATTCCCACAGTATTATACTTTAAAACCGCAAAGAGTCATTAGCATTCCCAAAATTACTATCTTCTCGAACCGCAAAATCTCATACACATTTTTCTCTTTCACAATAACAATAAAATGTAACTCTCACGTAACAAATAATTTTAAATACAAAATTCGAGTATTTACGCAGTCAGTATTTTACACCCTTTCGAAGTTAAAATGAACTAGCGAAATTCTACAATTACATAACAAGTAATATTTGAAGGTTAAATATAGCAATGATTAATATATAACAAGGAAGAAGGTACAGTATGAAAACACAGATTATTTTCTTCTCTTTTTTCGTGAAGAGTTAATACACGAAGAGAACAAAAAACATGACCTTCCACTTATTTATTATCGTCTTTACCCGGAATTAGTGGTATAAGTGTTGTTTGAAACTACAATAAATTCGTTTTTCCGTTCAGGTTTTGGAAATTACTAGAGATTATTTTAGAGGAAATGGAGATTTCATGGAATGCTGCAATTAACTTCACTTCTTTGATTATAAACTATTTGAAATTAGCACATTCATGGAAAAACCAAGCAACCTAACTATAAACCGAATGATGGAAATGATATCGCGGAGTGTTTCCATAAACTTCGAAATTCATTTCCGAAATTTTGCATACGCAGCAGTATTACAGTTCAATATATTTACCAGATAGGTTACAGACAACTTTAGGTTACTACATTAAGAGATTAACATTTTACCTTCTTTTTGTTATTTAATATTATTTCATACCCATTTTAAAATAAAGTTGAAGCATTTTGAAGTTTAGTGATATATTACAGACACAGATAACCAATCAATCAAAATTTCCTCAACCCAGCACTTCTCTTATCGTTCTGATATTGATGTATCTAAAACATTGATTTCCTTTTACTCGGCTGGACAAATTTGACAAACTTTCCTTTTAAAAAATATCCTACTAAATAAACTGAAAGAGGAAAAAACTTCGTTAACGCATCAATGATGAAATATTTGAAAGAAACTTCCAGAAATCACAAATTAAAGCACATTCCTAATTCAGTATCGCTATAAATACGAAGGAAACATCTTCCACTTTGAAAGTTCGTCTCCCAATATCAGCAGATGCGTTTTCCACTCTCTTTATCATCTAATTCTCAGGAGAAGAAGATAGAGGCAATAAGAAATTAATCTTTTTTGTTTGATGATCGCTTCATTTTATGCAACCTGCCTTGCTTCTCACATCTTATATAGTAGAAAGATTATGAATAATTGAGGACACTTTGTTTCTCTCAACTTTTAGGGATAGAAGTACCTTCACTTGCACATTGCTTTTTATGAAACGATCTACAAAATAATGGGAAATATGGGGCGAGGGAGTAGCTAAAATTAGTTCCACAACAAATTTAGGTACACTTCTATTACATAAACGTCACCTTTTTTTGTTGTTTCTTTAGAGAGAGGTTTACATTACGTTAGTTTAAGAGTCTACGTAGAACTAAAATTTAAGATTTCAGTAAATCGCACGACGTTTGATGATATAACCTCTTTTTCCACAATAGATACAACCACCAATAGGTTCATCCATCCTCTAAAAAAAATCTAAATTAACCAAAGCATACAGGGGACATTTTCAGAAATATGAATCTCCAAGTATTTATTATTATTCGAACAAATTTCAATTGTATTTGCAGTACCAGAATTTTATGTTTTCCTCTACTGGATAAAAGTGTATTTACTGAAAAAAAATATGATGAAGTTTGAAAATTAATGATTCTTGTCTTCAACTTCATAATATTATGAAACATTATAGCCTAGTTAAAAATCAATTAGTTACCGTTTGGGAAAGCTTGTTTATTATCAATGAACCGTACAGCAACTCTTCACAAAAACATATTTCTTACATAAACAACTCTCAACTCGTAAATATTTACCTGTTACCCACCTCATATATTTCGGTGACTATGGAAATATATTATCATCAGAAGAAAGTACCACAATAATTCTCCTTTCCAAGGCCAAGTCAAAACTTTCATCTGACTATACAACAACAAAACTAGGTCAATATGTAATGAGCAACATTCAGCTGCTGCTAAATATACGAAACAAGTTCAAAAACTATGTAAAAGGAAATAAATCAGCATTAACAAGCTGTCAACTTGTGCAAATATTTAAAAGTAAAAACTCTCCGAATATAGAACTAGAATAATGTGCCCTCGTGACCTTGTGAACTACCCTTCGATGCAATTCATTACATAGACACCAATAGTAGTTTTCCATTACTTTTTCAAGTATGCAAACTTGTCTATAAAACATGTCGGTTGACTTTCGGTTTGCGTTAAGAAACCCACTATCGAAGTCTGCGCTTTTTTTATAATTTGAGGCCAAGTACGCCCGAAAGTAGGAAATCTATTTTGCTGATACGCTATAGAAACCAGATCAGAGTTAGTGCATATCTGTTCTCACACTAATTTATTTATGAGCTCTTATCGTTTTTAACCTTGAAATTTTTAATTGTAAATATCTGACCTTTAGATTAAAATATAAATAAATATATAATAATAACTGGTTTTGTTCTAGTGCAGTTGATACAGCTCACGAGAAGTTTCGTAATCCTTGACTTTTCGAAAACCGTTTCGAATAAGCCTTCAAAACATTTTATACAAATGTCATTATTGAAACTTATGTGTAGCACATTGGGATGACTTGTTATTACACCAGAATAATTATATAGTAATTCAACAAGTCAAAAATAGTTATAATTTTCAAAAATCGTTTATATTATTATATTTTTAATTTCTATATCTTATGTTATTTGTAACGTTGTGTAATTTACGACAAATATATGCGTTTTGTATCATTGATAATAATTTAGGAAAATCATAAATTTAAGTTCAAACTAACTTCGTTTCATAGAAACAAAGCGAGAAAATTTTGTATTTAGCTCAGTGTCTGAACGAAAGAATGTTAGATAGAAATTAAATATATTTTACCTGTCTACGTTAAGGTTTTTAAATTTACATTTATTTTGGGTTTTAATGTATTAATTTCAACTTTAAAGTAAAAATTTAAATTTACAACTTACAACTCCTCAGAATATGTTTTCCTGGAAAAAAATATGGATGTTTCTTATGAATACTACTGAGATTTGCCCAAAATTAATAATTTTTATAAAACATATAGCTAGCAGTATAGGTTACGAAATTTAAAACATTTGACATAAAAATGGGATTCAGCATTTTCTAGTTCCTTTCCAATTTATTTTCAAATAATTCGAAAAGCAGTAAAAGGAATAGGTCATACAGCTTTTCAAATGAAACAATCTTCTTGTACCTGTCATAACATCGTAATACCCTACATTACTACAAAATTATTTTATATTGTTATAACATCATTTCATTCCTAGGTAGTTTTCCATTCAAGTATTATCTCACTTGATGGTTAGTTGAAGATTACATTTTATTGTATAATAAAAGTAGAGTACAAATTATAATGTTTTGTTTTTTATATAGAGACAATGCTGCTATTGTTTATTTTGCATGATAATCCGAATAATAACAAGTGATTTAATGTAGGGCGGATTATATGTATAACATGATGTATTATTATTTTAAGAGATGTTCTATAGAAATTCTTTGCCTACCTTTCTAAACTAATTTAGATCGAGGAGACTAAGATATTTTTCATCCTCGTTTGTAGAGCAATTTTTACTAGCGGTGTATTTCAGCTTTTGATAAAGAGCACGATAATTGTTAAATTTTATTTTATGTTACTAAATAGCTGACAAAATAAGAAAAAAAATGTTATATATAAGTACGCTTTCTTATACAAATATAGCAGCACATTTTAAATATACGTTACTCCATGCTTTTTATTTTCGTAATTGGAATCGTCACATGAAGACCTTTTATTGCAGTTTAATTTATCTCATATGATTTTCTACTATAGATTATATATTATACTGCATGGTAGCATATTTACTTATATTCACACTGTTTTATTATGGAAAGATTGGAAATATATAGAAATATTATAGACATCAGCAATCCATATTAACTGAATTATGGAAATGTAGTTATCGGCAATTGGTTTTAAATATTTTTTTACGATAAATAGGAGCAGCTAACAAAATACATGTACGTGACAATAATAATGAAAACAATAGTTCGTTTCAAATACAGATTGCTGAACAGTAAACAGTTCATATAGATAACTATTTCTAATTTTTTGTCCAATAACACCCTTTAATAAACTCTAAACAATTACACGAAGTTTTTTATAGTTGAAACGTAAGACTACATTTTCTACATAAAATCTGTTTAAGGAATTGCTACTCCTTAATTCACTTTGTATAGATATATTAGAAGAACGGATTTCCGCTAGGAAGAAAAAAAAAAAACCTTTCCAAAAGAAAGAAGGTATTTTGTCTTGTGAGAACTAGCACTTTTGAATTCCAGGGTGTACGTTAATTACTACTAAACTATTTTCTGCACGATACGTACTTCGCAGGTACACACATCAAAGATGCATAATGGATTTACAACCCAGCAATACTTAAGCCAGTCAACTTAAATTTCCTTGATGTTCAATACTTTAGAAATTTAATAAAATTATTTTTAGAACACCAATTTTATGTGCAGTTCATATTTTGCCCTAAATATTTCTGAATGAAAATACGTAATCTATTATTATGGTAATAAGATGATAAACATCCAATGAAGGTCTCTTGAAATCACCAATAAAAAACAAGAAAGTAAATAAATAATTTACGAAATATTACATTAGAAGAAATGATTTTGGGAAACTGCCTGTTCTTTATACGTGCTGTACAGCAAATATTTCAATATTATTTATTTTATGTGAGTATTTAACTCTTCTGGAGTAAATCTTACAGTGTGGCAGAATATATGTTAAAATATTATTTATATTGCTTATTCGCAGTCTAGTATACATTTTCAAATGAAATTGCTGAAAAAAATTTAAAATTCAAGTGAGATTATGTTAATTCAAGTTTAATGTTATTTAAAAAATGTAAACGGAATAATTGCATCGTGTAAATGTAAGTAGCAAATGAAACACTTTCTTTTTCTACTATTTCTGATACTGGATTAAGAACAAAGTACTTTACTTCAGTCCACTTCTCTTCGTCAAAGAGGTCAATTCCTTCTTAACTCAAATTTTCAATACAAATGACAGCTGAAATTGAATTGCATCTATGTTAAAATCATCTGTTCAAAATGAATGAATGAAAAATTGTAATTAATAGTAGATTGCTCTAAATATAAATACATAAACGGTATTGCAAAACTTCATATAAATAGGGATACCACTCGGGAATACGAGCGAAACAGTTATTCGTCATGATATTCTTAAAGTTAACATTAAGATCCCTCCACCCAAAATTAAAATTCTAAGAGGTCGAAATTTGAAATTTGTATTACTCACAAGGTAAGGTCGCAAATCGTTATTTTCATTTTGCATTGCATTCGTTATGATAATATTCAAATGTATTTTTGAAAAATCCCCCGATTAATAAACAAAATGGCCGCCTGTACAGACAAAAAGTTCAGTTTGCTTAATGCTAATTATAATTTAACAATTGACAGGAGCTTAAAAACAAATATCATTATGTATTATACATGTAAAACAACATTCTTCTATCTTTTCATTATGTCATTAATGCATCATGCCAATCATTAAAAAAATAATTAAAATCATCATCACATTTTTTGCTGTAAACCATCTACTAACTAGTTTTATTTTTTAATACTAATTAAAAATTTGGAGAGGTGTAAGAATAAAAAACTTCATCCTGAATCCAATGATACCAAACACTACGTAATTGCTTAAAAAAGT